>CAJQZJ010033039.1:4002131-4020551 GCA_907164525.1 Lophiomys imhausi | reverse complement strand
CGCCATGATGGACCAGGACTCTCACAGACCACAAGCCAAGATAAATCTTCCCTCTCTTAAGTGGCTCCTCTCGTCTTAAGTAGCTTACCTAGCTGGTCTCTACTGCTCAGCTACAACCCTTAACATGGAATTGCTTCAACTCAGTGAGGAATGTGTCTGGTCTGTATTTCCTAAACCTTTGACACACACACCACACAAACACACATACACACATACACACACACTCACTCACACACATATACACACACTCACACACACATATACATACTCACACACATACACACACTCTCACACACATATACATACTCACACACACACACACACACCACACACAAACACACATACACACACTCACACACATACACATACTCACACACATACACACACATACACTCACACACACAAACACACATACACACATACACACACTCACACACACATATACACACACTCACACACACACATGAGTTTTGAAACAGGTTACTACATAACCCAGGCTGGTATTGACTACCTTCTAAGTGCTGGGGTCATAAACATGTACTGCCATGTCCTTAGGACCTTTGTATTACGTTTATATCAAAAACTGTACATGCACATAAATCTTAAAGTTTTCTTTTAAAAATAAATTACTATCTAAAGTGATAGAGAGTAAACTAAGACAATAATAGATTTACATATCCTAAATGGTATATTATGTAGTGCCTTGCATATAATAAAATATTTCAGGACATCAAATTTAGGTCTTATACTGAATTACTGCTAGGGTACATAAAGACTTAGCTCTCACCCTTCCTCCTTTTTCTTCCAACTATTTCTAGTTGAATCAGAAGACAAGCCTTTTATCAGAGGTTAACAAATCTGACCCACTGGTTGCCTCTGTAAATAAAGTTTTATAGAAACAGGTCTGCCTCCATTTCCTTGTAAGCTCTCCCACTGTAACAGTAAACAGCTGTAACAAAAACAGTATGGTCCTCAAAGCTTAGGATGTTTACTTTCTGGCCCTTTAGTGAGCCTATTTCCCAATCCCTTATTTATATTATTACGTCTAATAAAATTTGTTTGTGCTGAGGTTGCTGGCATATGCCTGTGCGAGCCTATAGGCTCATTATTCTGAAGGCCAAGGCAGGGAATTTCAAGTTTAAGACCAGTCTGGTCTACAGAATGAGACTGTTAAGAGGGAGTGTACTCTGAGCCAAGCAACCACAATCTTGGGAAGTTCAGCCACATCTTCTTGAAAAGGATCATCCCAGATGGGCTTGTTGACTATTTACATGCCCTCTTGGAGGGGTGGGGAGGGACATGAGACCCTCACCAGAGTTTCTAGCCACCCTATTGTATGCAACGCTGCAGCTCTGCCTTAATAGAATGTGGCCTTGGGGAGGGGCTGTTGCACATAGGTCAAGGAAGACTAGGAGAGATGGGCTCTTATTCCTGCTGGTGAAGGCTTTCTAGGGGTGGCCTGTTGGTGGGGAAGAGCACCCACATCCCTGTACAGGACTTCTTACCTTCCTTACAGAGGTAAGGAAGCCCAATGAACTCATTGCCTCCCAAGAGTGAACTTGGGTGGAATCTTGTCTCTCTTTGTAGCTGGGAGGTTAGGAGAAGGGATAGATGCTATTGTGTCTCCCCTGGGAAGGAAGTTTAGTAACAGTATCTCAAGAAAAAAAGGTTGCCGGGCGGTGGTGGCGCATGCCTTTAATCCCAGCACTTGGGAGGCAGAGGCAGGTGGATCTTTGTGAGTTCGAGGCCAGCCTGGTCTATAAAGTGAGTCCAGGACAGCCAGGGCTACACAGAGAAACCTTGTCTCGAAAAACCAAAAAAAAAAAAAAAAAGAAAAAAAGGTTATTCTGTAAAAAGTCATTCTCTCTCTCTGCATTTACATAGTGCACACATGTGTTCTCATGTGTACAGAAGTGTGTGTGCACATGTTGTGCACATATGTGTGTGAGTGTGCATACAGAAGCCTGAAGTTGACATCAAGTCTTTCTCAATCACCCCTCCCCCACACACACCATATTCTTTGAGGTAGGCTCTCTCCCTGAGCTCAGAGCTCACAAATTCAGCTACACTAGCTAGTCTGGGGTTCCCCCATCTCTACCCTGTGAGTGCTGGGATTATAGGCAGGCCACTTACTCCTGGCCTTTCAGCAGATCCTCATGTTTGTTCAACAAATGCTTTATCCAGTGTGCCATCTCTCTGACCCCACAAAATTACACTCAGCTGTTCTTTCTTTTCTTTTTTTTTTTTTTTTTTTTTTGGTTTTTCGAGACAGGGTTTCTCTGTATAACAGCTCTGGCTGTCCTAGACTCACTTTGTAGACCAGGCTGGCCTCGAACTCACAGAGAGCCGCCTACCTCTGCCTCCCAAGTGCTGGGATTAAAGGCGTGCGCCACCAACGCCCGGCTCAGCTGTTCTATTTCCTTTGGAGCTGTTCATTTTTTCATCCTGCCCATTTACAGGTTTTTCTTTCTTTCTTACCTTATTGCTATCCTTCCAACACAACTGTTCCTCTCTAAAACAATTAGAGATACTTTGGAGTGACATCATGAAGACACTTTTTTTTTTTTTTAAGCCAAGGTCTTTTACCGACCTGGAAGCCACTTGATGAACCTGAGATCAAACATACCCAAAGCCAAGGTGACTCAAGCTTCTGGGTTCAGAAAAACACAAGACTAGTCACAAGGACTCGAGCCTCTGCCAACATCACCATTATCCATGGTTTGGAGAGATTCATGGGTATTTTAACCCGTCAAACTTTCCTTCTTCTGAACTTTGTCATCAAGAGTACAAATGAGGCTGGGTGTTGTGATGTTTTGTGTATGTCTGCAATCTCAGTACTTCAGAAGCAGAGGCAGGGGCATTCCTATGAGTTTCAGACCAACCTGGGATACTTAGTGAGATCCTGAGTCAAAGCAAAAAACCAAACCAAACAAAACAAATGCAATTTGCCCTAGAGATTCTCCCCTGTTCCCCAGCTCAGCTGTGGGAAAGCTTGCTGCAGAGCATGGAGCAAAATGTAGCTGGGAATCCAAAGGGGAGCAGGGTAAACAGAAACAACCCCACAGGGGCGCCCACTGTGAACTGCTCTCACCTATTTGTGGCATAGCATCTGCCCTTTAACCACATGGTATCAGGTGCTCCAGAGTGCCAAGCTTCAAGAACAATGAAGTGAGGGGCTGTATAAAATGCCCCATTGTGGCTGGCCTCATCACAACCCTTTCATAATTTCCTTTCGTTTCTCTCTCATTTTCTTTTCTGTATCTTCCTTTTCTTCTTTCCTTCCTCTTCCCTTTCCTTTCCCCTCCCTCTCCATCTTCCTTTTTCAAGGTCTCATTATGTAGCCCATGATGGCCTTGACTTCGCTATCCTGCTTCCACTTCCCAGTGCTAAAATGACAGGTGTGCTTCACACTCAGCCGGTTTGCTAATCTTCTTTTTTTTTTTTTTTTTTGGTTTTTCGAGACAGGGTTTCTCTGTGTATCTCTGGCTGTCCTAGACTCACTTTGTAGACCAGGCTGGCTTCGAACTCACAGAGATCCGCCTACCTCTGCCTCCCAAGTGCTGGGATTAAAGGCGTGCGCCACCAACGCCCGGCTAATCTTCTTAACTAAGATAACTTAACTAAGATAACGAACTGCCTAAGGCAAAAGAACTGAGGGAAATGAAGTTTATGTTGTTGCCATCAGTTTTCTGACTTAATCCTAACCCTAATTATAGAATGTAGATTCCTCTATCCACCCATATTCATTGATGGATGTGTCCCTTTTCTGGCTATAATTTTGATGTTCCTTTAAGAGTTTGATTCCTCAACTGTGACACCCCCCTCCCCCCAAAAAAACCTCACAGTCTAGACAAGAAGCCACTGAAGGGATCACTTAAAATGAGATAGGGATGCTGAAGTGTAGTTCTTTACAGCTGATGGCTTCTTGTAGGGGCAGGGTTGACGGGGAAGGGCTCAGCCTTCTGGACAATGCTCCAAGGAGTATATGGCCAACACAAATTAGACTTGCTGTATTTTTTTCTTTCTTTTTCTTCCTCTTTTTTCGGAGGGCACAAGGTTAGAGAGATAGGAAGTGAATGTGATCAGGATGCATTGTGTGAAATTCCCAAATAATCAATAAACATATTATGTTGGGAAAAAATAATTTGATTCCTGCATGGCCAGAGTAGCTTATTTCTTACCTGAAATATATGGAATACATGAAAAAACTAATTTACAGTAGAAGTTGGAAAACTTCAACATGCTTCATTTCTTATAAATATAAAGTTTTATTGAAACATTTCCACTCTGTTGGTTTATGCATTGCTTTGGCTGTTTTTGTACAATGGCAGAGTTGAGCAGAATCTATGTAGTCTGAACAGCGGCAGACAGTGGCTATTTGGCCTTTTAAAGAAAAGTCTGTTTGCCTGGGTGTAGCTCAGCTTACAGGACAGAACATGCCTGGCCTAGGCAAAGCCCAGGGCTCTATCCTCAGAGTCAAAAAAAAGGAGGGAAGGAGGGAGGAAAGGAAGGAGGGAGAGAGTTTGTGCATGCCTGTGATCACAACACTAGGGAGTTGGAACAGGAAGATCAGGAGTTCAAGGTCAGCCTTGGCTATGTGGTGAGTTTGAGGCTAGCCCGGGCTACATGAGGCTCTGTCTCAAAACAAAACAACAAGACCTGTATAATGGAAAGTCATGAATTCACTGCCCCTCCAAATTCCTTCTAAACTCACAATATAAGGCTGGGCTCTGGGGCCAAAGCCTAATAAACTCAGCACTTGAGAGATTAAGGAAGAAGGATCACAAATTCAAGACTAAATTGGGATACACAGGAATTTCTGGGCCACTCAGACTACAAAGTAAGAGCTGATCTCAAAACCAAACCAAACCAAACCAAAGCTAACAACTAAATATATCTGAAGGTATTTTTTAAGTCAGGGTCTCACTATGGCTGTCCTGGAACTCACTATGTGGACCAGGCTGGCTTCAAACCCATAAGGGTTTCCTTGCCCCTGACTCTTGAATGTTGAGATTAAAGGAATATGACACCCTTCTTGGCACCTGGCAAGTTTTCTAACTGGGCATCCAGGTCATTGTCATCTGCTTCCTGTAAAGGCACAGACTATAATGGGACCTGAACAGTTAATACTTCACTGTGTGACTAATAGCCATCTACCACATCACAGAGTTGGTGAGGATAACTAAAGCCCACACTTGTGCACCAGAGGAGGTAAGGAACTGCGTACCTGCCTCCCCCAGCATCAGATCTTTCTCAGTCACTGACCCTTGAACCGATCACAGGGCAGAACTCACTTTTCATCTTTTCCTTGGCTCCAGCGATCAGGTAGTAAAAGATGTGGAACGTTCTCTCTTCCCTGGCCTGGCGAATTGCTCGAGACTTTTCCAGAAGATCTGGTTGGGGAGGAGTTAAGGGCTCTGGGGCCAGCTTAGGGATTCAGCTCACAGCTCAGGAAGTCAGATCCCAAAGTCTAACCACCTACCTGCCCTGCCAAGTCAGCTGCTGCACGTGCTCCAGGACCTGGGTGGCTCCCTGGAAAGTTACAAGGGACCCAAGAGCTGGCAGAGTTGGCTTCTATTTCTGATTCATGTGCCTGTATAGGGCAGATGACCTCAGATGAACCCCTTAAGGACTAGGGGTTTGGCCTTGGGCAAGACTCAGCAAAACAAAGGTGATGAAGGCGGTGTGATAGCTGGTGCCAAGCTGGTCCTGGCTCTACCCCAGCACAGCGCCACAAACATGAAGCAAATTAATTCTGTGTGTCCTCCAGACATCTCCTAACATCATCTCTGTCTCCCACAAGGCCCAGAGAGGTTGAGGAACCAGACCCATGGGGGGAGAAATCAATCAAGAATCCAACACAGGTGTTGAGTGTTTACAGGTAACCCTGCCCCACAGCGCCTCCTGTTAAGCACAAAGAAGGATTGTTCCAGAAGGAACTCAAGAGTCTGCAGAGAGGGATGGGTTCTGTTTTCCCTGGTCCCCCTCACCCTCACGAAGCCCCAGCTCAACAAAGGATACATGTTTCGATGTTGGCACCCACAATGTAACCAGTGACATCGAAGTTGATGCGAATGAACTTGCCCTGCCAAGAGGAGAACAAGTTGCTGTGTGGCCAGGCTCAGCATAGAATCCCCATCACAGGCAGGTGGGGAGGTGTCGGGGCCCATGGGGGTAGGAGAGACTCTCAAAAACAATCAGAATTTCACAGTCTTGCTGGACCACAGCAACTAGCATCTGAGCTGGGACCCCCAGGTCTGCCCCATGCAGGGAACATCATTTGTCTCAAGAAACAACTAAGTCCTTCATGGCTGTCCCCAAGGGTTAGGGAAACTGAGGCTGACATAGGTTAAGTGGCCTGGTATGACATTGCTCTTCAGAGGTGGCTGTCAGTTACCTCTTTTCTATACCAAGTGGTCTAGCCCACTGTGGCCTGAGCATTGAGAGGCTGAAATGTTTTTGTGTGCATGTGTGTGTGTGTGGCGGTAGCAGAAGTGGGGGTTGGACATACATGCCAGGGGACAGACAGCATCAAGTGTTATTTCTCAGGCCCTATCCATCTTGTCTGTTGAGGCAGAATCTGTTACTACCCTGGAACTCTCCAAGCAGGCTAGGCTGGATAGTCAGCCAGCCCTAGGGATTTTCCTGTTCCTGCTTCCCCAGTGTTGTGACTACAAGCACATGCCACCATGTCTTGTTTTTTCTTATGGGTTCAGGTCCTGTGTTTGCAGGGCAAGAACTTTACTAACTGAACTGAGCTCCTGCTAATGTTGTGAAGGGAAGCCCTGGCCTCACAAATACTAAGTAAGAGCTCACCACTGATCCATTCACCCAGGCTCCACACTTGTATTACAAACAACTCAGGGTCTTGCAAGGTCAGGCTGGCCTTGAATGCACAATCCTCCTGTCTCAGCCTCCCGAGTGCTGGGATTACAGGCATGCACCACCACACATGGCTCTGAATGGTCTCATTTCTCCTTCATATTAGAGGACATCAAGATTGTTTGTATGATTCTGAGATATGCTGTAGGAGGTGGGGGCCGCTGCATGAGTACTTGTGATAAAAATGGGCCTTCAGGCAATCACGGCAGCACAAGTAAGACCCAGAAGGAAACTCTGGGTGGGCAAGGAGCCTTTACTTCTTTATGGTTAATTTTGTTTCATTTATGTGTGTGTGTCTCTGTGTGAAGTCTTTGTGGGTGCCCGAGGGGCCTTGAAAAGGACATCAGCTCCCCTGGAGATGGAGTTACTGGCAGTTGTGAGCTGCCATGTGGGTGCTGGGAACTGAACTCTGATCCTCTGCAAGGGCATCAAGTGTTCTTAACCACTGAGCCTTTTCTACATCTCCCTTTAGGGACCTTTCCATGGACCTAGGCCCCAGAGAGTTACAAGTCCCAGAGGTACCCTGAAACAGCAGTTGCTTCTCACTCTGTTCACCAGGTACATCCTTTCCCGTTTCCCTCATTAAATAGACGGCCTGATGAAGGCCCAGCTTCCTTGTACATTAAGGCAATTTTGGTCTGTTGTGGCTTCTACCACACTTCCTCTGCATCCTCCAACCCATTATTAGTCTTGGGCAAGAAAGGAGATGGCTTTGGGACCTGGGAATGTGTACATGGGACAGTGACACCTCCCACCTCAGTGACTGTTGGTCCCCAAAGCAGATCTCCCTTCCTGTGCCTGGAGCCACATCAGGATTATTCCCTGTGATTCTTGGTGCCTAGGTCAGTGTCAGGTGTTATTCTATGTGCTTAATAAAAAATAAACTCAACAAATGAAAAGGGGGCAATAATAAAAGGGTTCACCAGATTGATTGTATGCAGTAGGTATTCAGTTAGTAATTGGTAGAGGACAGATGTATGTGCTACAGAGTAGGCACTTAATTCATGTTGAATGAATGAATGAGCATCGCATGTGTCCAATATGTAGCAGGTGTTCAGTAAATGTTAGATAAACCACAAATGTTAAATGCCTAACTGAGAATGGATGCTCTGTTATTGTTGAATGAATGAGTGAGGACAGGAGCCCTTGAGACAGAAAGATAGGGTACAAATGTGGTTGTCTTCCATTACCTCTAATCTTTAGTCGGAGGCCCCCTGTACTCTTGCAGTCTGTGCACTTGGGGAATATGTGACATAGGGGTGCCCACATTGGTCCCAGAAAAGCCCATATGGCTCTACTACTTACAAAGCGAGAGGAGTTGTCGTTCTTGACAGTCTTTGCATTGCCGAAAGCCTCCAGGATTGGATTCGCCTGTAGAAGTTGCTTTTCCAGCTCCCCCTAAAATTTATTCATATCTAGTTATGGGGGAACACAGCCTAGGGCCTGACAGAAAACTCTGCCCTTCAGCCACAGGCTCTGTCCTGTCCTCAGCCCCTCCTTGACCCCAACAGTTAAATCCAGATGTACAAGATCTGTTCAGAAGAGCTTTCTGACACAGGCGACATCTATCTGCTCTTTGGAAAGACTGCTTCCCAGAGACAAAGAGCATAGCATTGTACAATGCTGGGATGCCCCTAGGAGTGTGCAGTGTACAATCTGTCTGTTGTCCATGGTGATATCACACTTCAGGTTTGATAAGCCGCTTTCTTCAAGCTAAGCCACTACAACCCTCCCAACTGCTTAAGTGTAGTTTTTTTTTTTTTTTAATTGCAGCATTTCATTGGGTAGGTCTGGACTTCTGATGGAAGGTCTGCTCCCTTTTAAGCAGCTACAGAATGAAGCCTCGAAGCTGCACGAGCTCTGTTTAGCAGATTAAATGCAGCTGAGACTGAGTGCAGCCTGCTCTGCATGGCTCCTGTATGCAAATGCAATCATGTGATTAATGGTGGCAAGGAAAGGGCCAACGAAGTAAGCCATGCCAGGAAAGCAAAGAGATGCCAAGCCACAGAAGGCAGTGGCTGCTCCTGGCCTGGGCATCCCCTTGCAATGCAGCCTGCAGATTAAGATGCAGAAGGCCTTGTCTTTATGGAAATCCCAACCCCAAGTGGACCTGGCCCACAGGAGAAACTGACAAGAAGAGTCACCTGACTCCCTTGACTAGTAGGAAGAAACTTAGAATAATTGCATCTACCTGTACAGACTTGGGATGCAAAGAATCACCCCCCCCCCGTCCCCCACCAAGGTCCCTCTCCTGGAAAGAGGTTTCTAGCAGGCACACTGAAAGGTCTTCAGAGGAGAGCTTTGAACATAGAGACCTCATTTGATGTATGACAAGACTAGGCATGGGTTACAAGGCCTATGTCAAGTATCATCCTGCTTCTTATATGAGACAAAGTACTATGGCCCAGCATCTATCTACAACGGACTAGGTGACATGGAACACTCTGGAGGATCTCTTCTAGGCTGGGACCCATGTGCCAGGCCCACAAGCTCTGCATCAGAGTCCAGTTGACATGCGCAAAGGTCCATGCAGGGCCAGGTTGTGTGTGGCATAGCTGGGGCCTTACCGAGCCACCGGAGCTAGCGCATCACAAACCCAAGAAGGTTTCAAATGTTTTGGGTGAGGCAACTTGCATGCAGGATAAGAGATACACATGACACACACATGCACAAAGACACACAGGTGCAGGGGATAGAGCTGGGGCAGGAAGGCAGGGAAGGTAGCTTTGCCCTGGCTGGGTTTCCTACTGACCAAGCCAGGGCCACTCTGGAGCCTGATGTTCCTAAGATGCTCAACAGATGTGATGGGTCATTCTGGTATGTTGGAGAACTGATGGTGGGAACATTGTGGGAAGGGATGAGGGAGTTTATTCTGAACTGGGGCAATCCATCCAGACTGGAGTGCAGCCCTGGGGATTTTGGCAGAAACCCCGGACAGCTAACATGCCACACTCTGCACTCTAGCATCACTCTCCAACCCCCACCCACCCACACCACGATATTTTGGTGCCTCTACTAGTCTGGGGCCAGGAACTCAGGGGTCTGCCCTGTTCCCACATCCACTAGGGGCCCGTGGGTGCAACAGATGCATGCAGATCTTAATCCACTCGGTGCCTCCCGTCACACCAGGAAAACTCTGTTACTCACGTAGGCAAAAGATGGGCCTTGCTGCAGTGGGACAGTGCAGTATGAAACAGAGGTCAGTGCTTCTGCCTTCATGATCAAGGCCCACCCCACAGTGGGAACCCTGGACTGGGCTCCTTCTCTTCATGTCATGCCTAACAGCCCTGGCCCACAGTTACCAGCTCCTTCCCTTGGACTCTGCTGCTCTCTCAGCCTCTTCTGCCTTCTTTCTCGCCTTCCTCCCTCCCTTGCTCCCTTCTTTCCTTTTGAGACACTTTATAGCCAGGCTAGCTTTGAACTCATGATCCTCCTGCCTCAGCTCCTGGGTGCTGGGATCACAGGGTCACACCATCTCAACTGGCTATTAACTACTTTCTTAGACACCCAGACATCTCACGTTTCCTAACTCTGCGGGCCTCAATGGATGCCTTTCTCCCTCCCTCCTTCCTTCCTTCCTTCCTTCCTTCCTTCCTTCCTTCCTTCCTTCCCTTCCCTTCCCCTTTTCCTCCCTCCCTCCTTCCCTCCCTGCCTCTCTTCCCATTCCCTCCAGCTTTCATGTATCCCAGGCTTGTCTTAGACTTACTAGATAATTGAAGATGAACTTGAATTTCTGACTCTCCTGACCTTACCTCCCAAGTATTTGATCATAGGTGTGCACTACCACATCTGGTTATGGGATGCTAGGGATGAGCCCAAGGCAAGCATTTGACCGACTGAGCCCCAGCCCCTGCACTGGCCTCTGATCTGATGTGGGAAGAAGTGTGTCTGCATATTGAGGGAGAGGGTGTCCAGCCCTCACAAAACTGAATCATCCTAACTATGATGTTTTGTTTTTACTATATAGAAAAAGGCTAGGTAGAGGAGAAACAGGAGCTTAAGCTAATGGTCCCTACACATAACCCTAACAGACTAGTCTATGATCTTGGGCTTGTTTAAGAGGAAAAGGTTCCCAGGCTATAGATAGCATCCACCCCAGGTCCCTGAGAGCTCCAGGTTCACTGGCGACTGTGCCAGTCTGCTACCCCAAGGATAGAGTGGCAGAAGCCACCCTGTTCTCAGCATCCATTCAGAGTTACTGACAGGACCCAGGGTCCCATAGGGGACAGATGAAGAAGCCAAAGGTATAAAGGAAGGAAAGCAAGGGAAGATTCTAGAAACTTCCTCTACTTTTCCTTGTAAGCCCTCCTCCCACTGGGCCAGTGTGGGGCATTTTAAATATTTATTTATTTATTATTGGTTTTATCCTTTGTTTGTACTATCAGACCCATCAATGTCACCATATGTGCTTGCAGAACATCCTTGTGGTGACTGGATCACAGCAAGAGGGCCAGGGACCCATGCTGAGTGACCTCAGCACCCTAGTCCTCTAGGGGGTGGAACATGGTGTCATTCCAATTTGGAACTGAGTCTCATCCCTTGGGAGCATCCGACAGCATATGGGGCATATAGGGACAGAGACCAGGGATCGGGAACATTAAAGTTCATAGGACAGTACCTATAACAGGAAATATGGTGCCAGTGACCACAAGGCCATTGCTAAGAAGTATTCATGGCAGATCTCAGTGGAGGCAGCTCAGTCCCCAGACTTCTGGGACCATGTATCCATGACAGGGGGAGGAGGTCCCTAGAGCTACCCCACTTCACCCAAGGGGGGCACAGGCTGAGTTCTCAATTGAGTGTCTGTTCAGTCCTGAGTCTGCTAAGGCCTGGGTGGCCTTGGTAACACGCTTGTCACTTACCGTGATACTGCTGTCTTTCTTGCCCTTGTGGGAGGACGCCACCACAGCCAGGTATTGGATGACTTTCTTCGTGTTCTCTGTCTTTCCAGCTCCAGACTCACCTCTGAAAGACATGAGAATGCTGACCCTGCAAGCCAGGCAGGACCGACATGGTCATCACTGCCATTCCCAGAGTGTGGGAACTGAGGCTCCTCCTGGAAGAGACATTAACTGGCTGTGTGCAGCTCCACATATGTTTCAGTGGAAGTTTGTGTACATATATATGGAGGTCAGAAGTCAACCTTAGGTACCATATACCTTTAAAAAAGAAAAAAAAACCAAAAACCCAAACCCAAAACCAAAACAAAAAAGACAGGTCTCTCTCCGGAACTCACCAATTAGGCTAGGTTGGCTGGGCAGTGAACCCCAAGGACCTGCCTTTCTGGGTCTCCCCAGTACTGAGGTTACAAGCTCATTACACTGCCTGACAATTTTTTTTTAAACATGGGTCCTGGTGATCTGAACTCAGGACCTCATGCTTACACAGCAAACACTTTATCCAACGAGCCATCTCTCTAGCCTTGAGCTTGGTGTTTTTAACCTAGTAAATGAACCCAAGTAGATCCAGGTCCACAAGTCAGTGCTCTTCTAGAAATACTGCAAGGAAGAGCCAAGAAGAAAAGAGTAGGAGAACCTGAGTTCTGCTACAAACACTCAAACTGCAGTCTGTTTGGCATTGTCTGCAGAGAAGCATTGTCAGCAAATCTGACCCAGAAGAGCTGGACAAGAAAGACGCTTCCAAGGAAGAATGTGTGCCTTTCAGATAAGCAGAGCCTAAGACATAAGTTCTAGAAAAAAAGGACGACTTATCCCATGAGTCCCTGGGCAGAGGCAAGCCCTTCCATTCTCAGCAGAATTCCTTGAATATCAGGCAGCTGGCTGATGACCTCAGGCAGATACCAAAAGGTTTCCTTGGTTGGAATAATGTATGCTATTGTGGGTATAGCTGATAGCTTCCCCTGGTGGGATACTGCTGGTCTAATGAGAGGGCTCTTTCTAGGACATGTTGTCTTGAGGAACCAGAACCCCTGCAGAAGGACTTCTCCACCCGCAAGCTCCAGCAGCACCTCTGGCTCTCCATGTCCTCTGAGAAGCAAGGGCGAGTCTCTGCTAACTTTCTTTCCACATCATCTCTTGCCAGGATTTTTTGTTAATTTTTCCTTTCTTTGCTCAAATGTTCTCATTTTCTGAGCTCACTTCATATTTTCTGGTATGAGAAAAAAAATTTTTTTAAGTCTAAAGAAGAAATCATCCATGCAACGGTCAGCTTGGGGCTTTCTGGGCTGAGCCAGTGGCCTGGCTGAGCATAGCTCTGCTCTTCTCCCTAAATAG
Source organism: Lophiomys imhausi (assembly GCA_907164525.1). Taxonomy (NCBI): domain Eukaryota; kingdom Metazoa; phylum Chordata; class Mammalia; order Rodentia; family Muridae; genus Lophiomys; species Lophiomys imhausi. The sequence goes on along the minus strand of CAJQZJ010033039.1, from coordinate 4,007,436 downwards.
AAGGAAGGATATTAACTTTCTCTGCCAAGCATGTCTCAGTGACTTTGCTCAGTCTGGAGAAAAGAAAAAAGAGCCACCACTCACTCTGAGTACCTGACCCGGCCCCACGGAGCCCACTGTCAAGAAATGATGCCAGCTAACTGCTGTGAACAGTTTGAATGAGGATTGTTCCCCATGAGCAAGGTGTCTGAACACAGATTTGTAACTCTTGCCTCCCCCAAAACTTCTCTGATTGGCTTTAATAAAATGCTGAGGCCTGTGACTGAAGCAGAAAAAGAGGTAGGCAGAACTAAGGTTTGAGGGCTTTTGGGGGGAGGAAAAAGATTAGAGGAGTGTCACAAGGAGGAAGGAATCAGGAGGGATAGGAGGAAGGACACTTGCCATGGGTTAGATGGAAGATCATAACTCCATGTGGCCTGGAACATTCGGCATAGCACGGAGAATAACAGCCCTTGAAATGTGCTGAGCCAGACGGGCGGTGGTGGCGCACGCCTTTAATCCCAGCACTTGGGAGGCAGAGGCAGGCGGATCTTTGTGAGTTCGAGGCCAGCCTGGTCTACAAAGCGAGTCCAGGACAGCTAGAGATATTCAGAGAAAACCTGTCTCAAAAAACCAAAAAAAAAAAAAAAGAAATGTGCTGAGCCACAGCAAATCCTTGCTTCAGTGAGTTGCTTTTGTCAGATATTTTGTCGCAGGAGTGCAGAAAGGAGCTCTAGTGCCAGATGAAGGGCAGGCGGAGCACACCTGCTCTGTGCTCTCTTGTACCCATACTTCTATTCCTTTAATCTTGCCAGCCATCTGATGAAACTTCAATATAATTCTCATGACCTTCTTGGGGAAACTGAGGCCTAGAAACATTGAAGTAAACTGCTCCAGTTCCAGGTACTCCCATGGACAGAAAATGGAGGAGGAATGAAATTCAAACTCAGGCCCAAATAATGAGAAAACCCATATTCTTCTACCTCCTAATAAAAGAGAAAGGGAAATACAGAGGGACAACCCAGCTTTGGACTCTAAAACTGAAAGCAGGGATCAAAGGATGTAGCCATTCAGTTGTACACCGTAGTATACATTACTTCAGTTGAACTAATGTCAAAATAATGGGTAGACCTCTCTTTCAATTGAAGGAGTTGGATCCTAGTCAGGACAAAATAGAAAATTTTGACTTCTGAACACGGACCTCGCAATTGGCACATCTGTGTCCTTCCCCAGCTCCCCTTCCTACCATTTCATCCTTTCCATCTGGCCTTCGGTCTCTGTTCCTGACAACAATGGGGATCATCAGCAGCCACAGACTCTGGGAACCCTTTCTCCCCTGTGGTCCTCTAGGTTCAACTATTTCCAAGTTTCACTGATAAAAATAAATTGTCTTAGGCGGCCTTGCCAACAAATACACCCAAGTCTCAGGCTCTAGGCATCTAAAATTGGCAGGCTCTGGGTGGCTCCAGAGAGACACTCCTATCTGTGCTTTCCTGATCCTGGGACTCCAAGTCCCTTCTCTGTTCTGAGGAACCTTCTCTAGCTTCCTGTTCCTGGAGGCCCCTGGCTTAGCTAGACAGGACATCTTGGGCTTGTCACGACCCCACAGCTGTGGTCTCTCCCTTGCCATGTGTAACCTGCACAATCCCATCTCCATGAACTCTGAGAAGAGCCCTGTGCTTGATGGAAAGTTCTAAAAATTCTTAGTGACATCTCATCATGGAACTGTACATCCCTGTTTGTATAATTTTAACACTGTGGGGTAGTCCTGACTCTCCGAGTTGAATATCAGTAAAAGCTTATTCCAGCCTGTTGCTGGCCTCAACAAGGAGACAATTGCCCATAGGCTCACAGCTCCCCCTAAGTCCCACCCCTACTGCAAGCTGGCTGTGTGCTCTGGTATGGATGTCCAACTCCTACACATCCTGCAAGGCCCAGTTAGGTACCATGCATTTTGAATATAATCTGTGACTCAAGGTGTTCATCCTTCATTAGCTGAAAGGCACAGAGGGATCCTGGGTCAGACAGCCTGAGTACCTGCTCAACCTGCATGGTCTCTGGTAAGTCACTTAGCCTCCTGTGCCTCTGATTCCTTACCTACAAAATGGGTAGATGTCAAGTATTCCATAAGACCACTGTGAGGGTTAAACAAGAGAACAGGACACTCAGAATGGTGACTGGCGCACAATCATAGCTACTTTTCCTGTCACAGCGTTGCCCCTGTATGCTCTGTCAGTACCATCATCCCCATCATTGGTCTTAGTGCTAACCCATAAGCCTCACCACATTTCCCCTGTTTATGAGTAGAGTGGGCAAGCCACTTCTGTACAGGGCTGGACAGCAAGCATCTCAGTCTTTGTGGGTATCCTGGTTGGTTTCTGTCAACTTGACACAAACATAGACTACCTGGGAAGAGGGACTCTTAATTTAGAAAAATGTCTGCTCAAGATTTGCCTTAAGTAGTAATTGATGTGGAAGGACCCAGCCTATTGAGGGTGGTGCCACATCTAAACAGGTGGTCCTGGGGTTGTAAGAAGCAGGCTAATCTATGTCTCTGCCTGCTTCAGAACTGGCCTTGGGTTCCTGTCATAACTTTCTTTGGTGATGGATCAAATATATCACAATATGGACTATGATATAAACTAAACAAACCCCCTTTTCCCTCTTGTTGCTTTTGCTCATGGTGTTTTATCACAGCAATGGAAAGCAAGTTAAGATGGTGGACCATGGAGCCTCATCATACCTACTTGACATACCATTCTAATGTGGAAGCAGCTCTTTAAACAAGTGAGTTGCAGATGTGTTACAATAAAACTCTATTTACAAAATACATACAAGGGCCCCTGGGCTCCCTGGTTGGCCATATTAATTGATTTTATTGTATAAGCTTCCTACTTCCCTATCTCTCAGATAGAGGATCCCCAGTCCTAATACCTTCCTCTGTTCTCAGTCTTATGTTCTCTCTCTCTCTCTCTCTCTCTCTCTGTCACACACACAAATAAATGAAAAACAAAGAGTGCCCACACCCTCCAATCACCATGATGTTCTGCCCAAGGACTTGGGGTTGAATGAGTATGAATCAAATCCTCTAAAACCATGAGCACAACATCAACAAATCTTTTCTGTTTCCAGTTATGCCAGACATTGTATCCCAGTGATGGTGAGTTGGCTCAGCAGGTAAAAACACCAGCTGTCAATCCCAATGACTTGCATTTGGTCCCCAGGATCCACATGGTTGGAGAAAAGTGACTACTGCAAGTTGTTCTCTGACCTCTACATGTTCCATGGCACTTGTGCCCCTCCCCACACATGCACAATAAAAAAATGTAATTAAAAATAGAACAGCACCAGCATCTTTAAGTATTCAAGGTTCCTATCACTTGCGCCCTGTACCAAGGGCAGGGCTGGGCAATTGCAACTGTGAACACATCAAAGTCTCCACCCTGGTGAGCTTTGGCTTCAGCGGGCAACAAAGGAAGAACAGCCTCACTTACGTGCACAAAATGGACTGGTCTTCGCGATCTGCAAACAGAGAGTAAACAGAGTGTGAATTAGACTGAGCCCTGGACCCAAGGGACTGGAGGTGGCCAGGGGCCAGCTGTACCACATGCCCAGGACACAGGGAGCCAAAGTGAAGACACCCCAATGTAACCCCTGAAAGAGGCTTGAGGCTGATACACCTGGTGGGTGGGTGGGGTGTCACAGACCTCTAGCCACACCAGCTCTAGGGGTCTCCCAGAGCCTCACCTGCTCTGATTAGGTTATAGACTGGGCACACCCTTATGGGCATAAGTCTCTCTGCTCTGAGGCCTGGGGTAGGTGTTTTAGCTTTCTGTGTCAGCTCCATCAGCTGTGGTGTGTTACATAGTGAATAGCCCTGGTTGTGAGCACCAGTGTTCATCTCTCTCCTAGGGAGGGCAATGGAGGTTCATTTAGATCTGTCCCTATGCCACTTCTGTCATTCTAGAAAGTTGTGCTAGATATTTGTACGTCAACTTGACACAAACTAGAGTCATTTGAAAGGAGGGAACCTCAGTTGAGAAAATACTTCCGTAAGATCCAGCTGTAAGACATTCTTTTTTTTTTTTTTTTTTTTTTTTTTTGGTTTTTCGAGACAGGGTTTCTCTGTGTAGCCCTGACTGTCCTGGACTCGCTTTGTAGACCAGGCTGGCCTCGAACTCACAGAGATCCACCTGCCTCTGCCTCCCAAGTGCTGGGAATAAAGGCGTGCGCCACCACCACCCAGCCGACATTTTCTTAATTAATGATTGACGTGGGACTGCCAAGCCCATTGTGGGTGGTGCCATCCCTGGACTGTGGTCCTGGCCTTTATAAGAAAGTAGGCTAAGCAGGTCATGAAGTGCAGGCCAGTGAGCAGCACTCCTCCATGGTCTCTGCATCAGCGCCTGCCTACAGGTTCTTGCCCCGTTTGAGTTTCTTCCCTGACATGGATATGTAAGCAAATAAACCGGTTCCTCCCAAGCTTTTGGTTATAGTGTTTTATTACAGCAATAGTCATCCTGAGACAGAAGCTTTGAGGTGTTTTGTTCCCAGGGAAGGGTTAAGGATATGCCCATAGCTGGGTTGACTGGATCATCTGACTTAGAATTTCCACTTGGTCAGGGCTAAGGCAGTGCAAGAGCCTCCCTTACTGCCCTCCAAGCCCTTGGTTTCTGTCATCTGCCTTCTCTGACCCATACCAGTATTTCCACACATCTGCAAGCTCCTCTCTGGAAGGTGACAAGTCTGATGACACCAGAGACATCCCACCCTCTGAAAGAAAGGGGATCATGAGATCAAAGATCAAACAGGCACTGTTGACAGCTTTCTACTCAGAAAGTGCCCCAGAGGGCCAGCCAGGTCCTTATCTATGAGGGACATGGGAACAGAGACCAACACTCCAACAACCAGGCAAGAGCCAAAACACCAGAGTGCTACATCTGTTGGGAAATGTTAGAGGTAGCACATCTACCATCTATTCCTTTCTCCACAGACCTCAGCCTTAGTTCACCTCAGAGCCCATGATCTGTAAGAGACTGCCTCCAGTCCCCAGCAGATGTTTGGGTACCCCGTTATCTGTTTTGAATGGATACATGGACAGAAAGATAGACAGATCAGAGGACAGATGGGAGAATGGATATGTGGATAATGGAAGTAGAAAAGGTCATCCTTGGCTACACAGTGAGTTCCAGGCAAGCCAGGACTACATAGTGAGAACCTGTCTGACCATATCTGAGAGAGAGAGAGAGAATAAAGGGAAGAAAAGAAAGAAAGAAAGAAAGAAAGAAAGAAAGAAAGAAAGAAAGAAAGAAAGAAAGAAAGAAAG
>CAJQZJ010033039.1:3981532-4002121 GCA_907164525.1 Lophiomys imhausi | reverse complement strand
AAGAAAGAAAGAAAGAAAGAAAGAAAGAAAGAAAGAAAGAAAGAAAGGAGGAAAGAAAGAAGAAAAGAACCCCAATAAACACTAACTGATTGAGAGGAGGGCTGGAGGAACCAATGCCCTGTGACTAGAACCCAGGCACCAAGAATGTCTCTGCAGCCCGGGTCTTCGACAGAGCCTCGCGTAGCTCAGATTAACCTCAAACTCACTGTGTAGCCTAGGATGACTTGAATGTCTGACCCCTGTTGTCTCTACCTCCTCAGTCCTGTGATTCCAGGACCTTGTGTACATTAGGCAGGCACTTTGCTCTCTGAGTGTGCCCCCAGCCCTGACCTCCATTATTTTAAGGAAAGACTTGGACACTGGCAGACCATGAGCTCTCTTCTTCCATCTGACCTGGGGAAGGAGCCAGGCTTTCTCAGCAACCTGGCAAGAGTTGCAATAAGCAAGAGAGATTTATAGGGTCAGAGGCTCTGAGGCTGCCCAGGAGGAGGAGCAGGCTCTGTACTGTGGACCATTGGCAGCTCTCTGGCCCAGGATGTTCCCATCGGAAACACAAGCGTGGGAAGCACAGCTGTGGGCAAAAGAAGTGTTCCTCTGGGTCAGCTGTCAACCTGACCTTGGGAGGCTTGCCTGGACTTTCCATGGCTGAAACTTTCTGTTTCCTCCCTGAGCCCAGCCTTAGAAAGAGCCAGGGGATGTCGAGATGTCTCTGTGGCTAAAAGCACAAGTGGCCAAAACTTAAGACCTAGGTAACCTTGGGGTAACATGGTGGAAGGGGAGAACTGACTCCCGTGAGTTGTCCTTTGACCTCCACACATGTGTGCACATGCTGGTGCACACGTTCAAAATCAATAAATGTAATTCATATTTTTTTAGAAGAGAGAACACGGCCTTCTGCCCAGAACACACTTCCTTATCTACTCAGGTTATTCATGGTTGGGAAATTCACATGACATGGGCCAGCTCACTTAGGATGTTCACAATGTCACATGAGCACCACCTCTATCTAGTTCCAGAACATTCTGTCACTTCCAAATAAAACCCTATACCCATTAGGCCATTACTATTCATCAGCCATTCCCACTAACCCTTGGCAACCTATATCTGCATCTATGTGCACATGTTCACCTATTCTGGGTATTTCACACAGGTAGAGACATGCAGCACCTCCTTCCATGCCTGTCTTCTTTCATGTTTGGAAGAGTTTTCTGAATTGCAGCATTCCTGTTTTCAGCCAAGTAATATTCCATTGTATAATAGACCACATTTTATTTATCCACAGATAGACATTTGGGTTGTTCCTACATTAGGACTACTATGAATTGTACTGCTGTGGATTTTCACATACAAGTTTTTACTTGAGTACTTGTTATATTACCTGAGAGTAAATAAAACTGTCTCTGACTCCACACTTCTCTGTGGCTGAGACTGGACCTGTTTACTGTACACCTCACCTGCAGGGCTGCCCTGGACAGTGGAACAAGTTTCACAGAGTCTAACTCTACGGGACATTCTTGGAGATTTGTGTTTTCAAGAAAACGACTTGCCTGCAGATTGAGAAAGGGTATCTTCTCTTAATTCTGTAAAGGCTTCATGTTCTCCCTGGCTCCCTTAGACCAAATGTTCTCTCTATTGTAGCAATTAACCTCTCCAGGATCACTATTATTTTTTTTTACATTTATTTATTTCTTCAAGTTACATCTCAATCATAGTCCTCTCTCTCCTCCCCCTCATGGTCCCAACCTCCTACCCTCTTCCCCCTCACCCTCCTATCTGCTTTTTAAAAAATTTCAGGTGTATCTTTTTTCCCCCAACAGCTCCCCCTTTTAGTCCAATAAAAGGATTTTTTCTTATAACAATACAATACAATAAGAATAATTAGGCCACAATTATAAAAAGTATAAGGTATACCATACACTCCCAATGTCTAGCCCATGATGTGGTTGAAGACTAGACAGTAATAGTCTCACAGTTAAATTTTAGATTGTTTAGGAATTAAAAGGATGTTCTAGGTCTAAGAAGATGTTTTTAAGTTGATAATGCAAGTTAGGATGGAAACTGAGTTAGGTATAGAATTTTAAACTCATTGAGATAGATAGATAGATAGATAGATAGATAGATGGATGGATGGATGGATGGATGGATGGATGGATGGATGGATAGATAATATAATATTAATTTCAGTTGCCAGGATCATTATTTAACCAATTAGCTTTTAATACATTTTTAGAAGAATGTATATGACATAGTGTTGTTCTTGTTTTCTTTTCCAGGTTGGTAAACAAACCAGCAAACAAACAAAGGACTGTGTAACATTATATTCACACTCACCTCAAAGAAGAAGGAAAGAAAACATCCATCAACTGATGAATGGATTTTAAAATGTTTAAAAATGTATGCCTATTCAGTGAGATATTATTCAGTCATGAAAATGAAAAAGTGCTGATACCAGCTCCAACAGTTGTGAATCTTGAAAAGACTACACCAAGGGAGAAAAGCTTGTTCTAGAAAGTGACTAGTCAAAGACTTTCTCTCACCCGACTTGTGCAAAACAGGCAAACTTGACTACTTGCCTGCGGCTGGGCTGAGAATGTGGAGTGACTCCAGTGACTGCAAAATTTGGGGGGGGAGGAGGATAACAATTTTTTATTAAATTATATTGACAATTCCATAGCCTGTAAATTCCCTAATGACCTATGACTTGTATATTTAAAATTGATTTATTTATGCTAGAAACATTTTATCAGAATAAAGCTTTTATTAAAAAAACTCAACTTCAGCCGGGCAGTGGTGGCGCACGCCTTTAATCCCAGCACTTGGGAGGCAGAGGCAGGCGGATCTTTGTGAGTTCGAGGCCAGCCTGGTCTACAAAGCGAGTCCAGGACAGCCAGAGATATTCAGAGAAACTCTGTCTCAAAAAACCAAAAAAAAAAAACCAAAAAAAAACCCTCAACTTCATTTGAATAACAAAAAAACCAGAATAGCTAAATCAATCCTGTACAATAAAAAAAATCTGGAGGTATCATCATCCCAGATTTCAAGCTATACTACAGAGCAATAGAAATAAAAACAGTATGGTACTGGTATAGAAACAGACCAGTGGATTAATGGAATCAAATTGAAGACCCAGAGATGAACCCACACACCTATGGCCACCTAATTTTTGACAAAGAAGCCAAAACCGTAAAATGGAAAAAGGACAGCATCTTCAACAAATGGTGCTGGTCTAACTGGATGTCGACATATAAAAGAATGAAATTAGAACCATACTTATCACCTTGTACAAAACTTAAGTCCAAGTGGATCAAAGACCTTAACATAAGGCTGGACACACTAAATCTATTAGAAAAGAAACTGGGGAAAACCCTCAAACTCACGGGCACATGAGTGACAACTTCCTGAACAGAACACCAACAGCTCAGGACCTAAGACCAACAATTAGTAAATGGGACCTCATGAAACTGAAAAGCTTCTGTAAGGCAAAAGACACTGTCATTTGAACAAGACAGCAACCTACAGATTGGGAAAAGATCTTCATCAACCCCACATCTGACAGAGGGCTAATATCCAAAATTTACAAAGAACTCAATAAATTAAATGCCAAGAAACCAAATAATTAAATAAAAAAATGGGGAACACAGCTAAACAGAAAATTCACAAAGGAGGAATCCTTAATGACTGAGAGACACTTGAAGAAATGCTCAGCATCCTTAATCATCAGAGAAATGCAACTCAAGATGACTCTGAGATTCCATCTCACACCTGTCAGAATGGCTAAGATCAAAAGCTCAAATGACAGCACATGCTGGCAAGGTTGTGGAGAAAGGGGAACACTCCTCCACTGCTGGTGGGAGTGGAAGCTGGTACAACCACTATGGAAATCAGTCAGGCGATATCTTAGAAAACTTGGAATAGCTCTACCTCAAGACCCAGCCATACCACTTCTGGGTATACATCCAAATGATTCCTCACCAAATCACAAGGAAGTTTCCTCATCTATGTTCATAGCAGCCTTACTTGTAATAGCTAGAAACTGGACACAACTCAGATGTCCCTCAACCGAGGAATGAATAAAAAAAAACTGTGGTACATTTACACAATGGAGTACTACTCAGCCATCAGAAACAATGAAATCATGCAATTTGAAGCCAAATGGATGGAACTAGAGAAGCTCATCCTGAGTGAGCTAACCCAGACCCAGAAGGATGCACATGGCATCTATTCACTTATAATCAGATTTTAGCCATACAGTACAGGATAACTATACTACAACCAATGCACCAAAGGGAACATGAACATAGACTCTTTTTTCCTGTCAATGAGACACTTTGCCCTAGTGGTGCTGCCTTGTAGGCCCCCAGTGTATGAGGAGGCTCTTGGCCCTCATACGACTGCTGAACTTGGACGGGGGACTCCACTCCAGAGGAGTGGGATGGAAGGGATAGGGGGTAGAGGGTGGGAGGGCGGACTAGGAGAGGTGGAAAGAGGGCACTGTGATGGAAATGTAACCTGAAGTAATAAATAAATATTTTAAAAAACACAATTAATTTTGTACTTTCTCCTTTTTGTTTATTTTTTAGACAGTTATGTAGTCCAGGCTGACTTCAAGTTGACAATCCTGCTTTTACCTCCTGGGAGCTGGGATTTCAGGCACTGCTACCCACTTAGCTTACACCACCACATCTAGCTCTGCCGGGCACCAGGCCCTGGAAACGCAACCCAACAAGAGGCACTGTTTGTTTTTGCTTCTGTGTAACTAATCACGGAGTGTGGGCTCTGTGGGAGTTCAATGAAAATGGCTCCCCTAGGCTCCTATGTTTGAGTGATTAGTTCCCAGTTGACGGATTAGGAGGTGGGGCCTTTTGGAGTAGGTAGGGCCTCACTGGAGGAGATGTAGCCTTGTTGCAGGAGGTGTATCACAGGGAATGGGATCTGAGGTTTCAAAAACCCATGCTAGCTAGGCCAAGTGTCTCTCTCTGCCTGCAGATCAAGGTGTACACCTCTCAGCTACTGCTGCAGTGCCGTACCTGTCTGTTTCCCTCCATGACGATCTTAAACTGTAAGCAAGGCTCCAGACAAATGCTTTGTTTTATAAGAGTTGCCTTGGCATGCTGTCTCTTCACAGCATCAAACACTGACTAAGACAGGAATCAAACAGGAAAATAAATGACTGAGGGCTATAGTCATACTAATAACCAGGACACACACCAGTGCACAGACCTCAGGATACCTCTGTGGATTCCCAGAGTGACAAGAAGCCTTTCAGGCTGTTTCTGTAACATACAGCAATGTGGGATAGGCAGAGGCGGGCAGAGAATTCCTGAGCTGACCAAAGCAGCTCAAAGGCAGGAAGGACGTAGCCTTGTGCACCTGTGGGCAGTAACAGTCTTACTTTGGCTCAGCTTCTAGCTGAGGGTCTTGGGTCCTGGGACCTCACCCCTACCACTAATCTGTCCAGTCTACCCTTCTTACCTGGACTGGGGGCTTGTCTTTGGATGTTTGGGTCTTGAGATGGCTTGGGGGGGTGTATGATAATAGGCCTGGGGTCACCCCCACTGAGGCACAGCAGACCAGGACTCCCTGGAGGTGACCAGCATTCCAGAGTCTCATGGACTGGCTAGTTCAGTTGATCCCCAGCTGGAGCTCTTGCTGACTGGCCGCTGAGACTGAGGCCTGCAGGCTACCCATAAAAGGAAAAAGCCAAGTGGAGCTGGGAATGCATCCCAGACTGCACGCCTCTCTTTCTTCTTCTTGTACCAGCCTGCTATAGATATGGGAGAAGGAGGGGACCCCAAGCCCAAAGAAAGTGACTCCCTACTTCATATCCCCAAGAAGTTAGCTTCTAGAACATTCTATACACTGTGAGGCTAGTCCAAATTTGTCAGTCCTGGGTCCTTCTCTGACACCAGGGCAGATGTCACCTAAGGTCAGGCATGGCTCAGAGCGATCTTCATACCACCTGGAGCAGACAACAAAGGCACTGGGACACAGAGAGATGATTCTACCTTAGCTCAGCTCTGTAGCCCTGACTCTAGATCCCTATGGGCATGGTCCCTCACCTCTTCTATGTTCTCTCTGGCAGACTCAGGTAGGCTAGAGGTTTGCACTGGGACAGGAAAGCTTTTTCTAATCCTTAGAATTGGACCATTGAGGGGCACCAGGGTCAGGGGACTCTAGTGGCCTCTGGGGCTCAGCTCTTTCCTTCCCTTTTCTCCTGCCTCCATCCCCAAGAGGCTTTCCCATCTCAAGTTCATGGTCACCTCCCAGGAGGCATCTACTGCCTCCTGGCCTGGGAGACAGGCCCCAGGTCAGCAGCCTTTAGCTTTTGGACATCCTTCTCTGCACTGTGGGACTGCTTGATTAATGTCCCTGAGCTAGACTGTGTGTCTGGCAGGGCTATGACATATGGTAAACCTTCAGTCAACCCTGCTGAGACAATCATCTGGAAAGCTACACACACTTTTCATGCTCCCTGGATGAGAAACATGTTGCTACATACCAGTACAGGCACACCAAAGCTACTCTTCTGGACAATCCTGCTTCTCCAACTCAGAATTTACTATTTACTCAATATCTTAAGATTTTCAACTTCCTCCTGTCCCTACAGGAACCCATAGACCCAAAGATTGTGACAGTTTCCTCTAACTCTGAATTCCACTTGGGTCCAACACTCACATCCCCACCTATATGGGGTAAAATAGTCACTAAAGGCTCATGAGAGCTCTACTCTCACAAATGGGACATATGTCCCATATCCAAGAGACCCCAAAGAGGAAGTCCCTTCAGCCACATGAGGCTGTGGCTTGAAAGTGCCATGAGAGAGACAGAGAGAGAGAGAGAGAGATCCTCACCAGAACCTGATCTTGCTGGCTTCCTGGTGCTGTACTTCCCAACAACCAGCTAGGAGTGCCTTTTTGTCACCTCCAACTCATTGAGGAGGCTTACCTGAGATTACATCCAGGGTAATTAATTAATTACCCTGTAATTAATTACAGCGAGATCCTGTCTCAATAGACCAAAGATGGATGGAGTTGAGGAAGGAAGGATGGAGTAAGTCACCAATTTGTGGCAATTTGTTTATGGAAGCTAAGCTAGACAGGTGAGGGGCAACTGTGCCCAGGCAGTCAGCCAGCCAGATGCACTGTGCTCCATCCCACTAGCCAGTTCTGACCAGGCAGAACTGAGCATAGCCACATGCCCTCCTGGAGGCAGAGGCAAGCCCTGAGTGCCACCTTGGAGACATGTTTGTAGGATGCTGGCTTTGAGACAAACAGCCTGACACCACTTCTCATCTCCCCATCCTGAGCAACCTTTTGAGCCTGTCACAGCTATTTCTTCGCCAGGAAAACAGACCAAAACCCAGACTTTTCAGGAGCACAACAGCTACTCCGTGAAAGTATATTGAGAAAGCCTTGACGTTCCCCACAACACAGCTCGGAGCTGCGAGTACTGTGTTAACTGTCATTAGTGTAGTTGTGTGTGCTCATATGTGTACGTGCACATGCCCGTGGAGGCCAGAGGTCCCCCTCAGGTCCCTCTCAAGCTCTCACAGGGAGCTCACTGATCAGGCCAGGCTGCAAGAGTTTCCTGTTTCCACCTGTCCAGTTCTGGTATTACAAGCAGGTGCTGCCACACTCAGGTTTTCATACTGTGTTCTGGGGATCAATCAACTCAGGTCCCACACTTCACCCACTCAGATAGCTCCCAGTCCCCTAGCTTCATCATTGAAAACAGGGATCTGGGGCCAGATGTGGCCACGTATGCCTGTAATTCTAGCCCGTGTGAGACTATGGCAGGCAGATTTCATATTCCAGGTCATTCTGGGCTATGTAGCTCAACTGTCATGAATGCATCCATGAGTGAGTGAATGAATAAAACTAGTAACCCAGAGAAGTGCTAATGGACAGTACTGACTCTAAATCAGGAGGTCACAGTACATGGCCATGGCCAAACCCTTTCTAATTGGAAGGTGCCATGGTCTAAGCATTTGTGTGTTCCCCTAAATCTCCATCCTTGATGTTCTCTCTTTTAAGGAGAGGTGAGACCCTTAGGAGGTGATAGGTTAACAATGAGATTGGCATTCTTACAACAAAAGCCTACGGGAGTTTATTTCCCCTTGGGCACAGCAGCAGTGGCCTTCACCATCCTTGAACAGGAAATGGGCCTGCCTTTACCAGACTGAACAGGAAATGGGCCCTCACCAGAATCCAAGCCTGGATGTGCCTTGTTCTGGGCTTCCAACTTCCAGAACTGCAGGAAGTACATGTCTGTTGTTTATAATGACATTTTGTTCTAGTAGCCTGAACAGATTAAGGCCTAAAACCCCAAATGGGTGTGCTGGTGTAAGTCTGTAATACAGCCAAAGGGAGGCTGAGGCAGGAGGCTGCCATGACGGTCTGATAGTGAGACTATGTCTCAAAAACAAAAATAGGGCTGGAGAGATGGCTTAGTGCTTAAGAGCACTGGTTGCTCTTGCAGAGGACCTGGGGTCAGCACCCACATGGAATTTTACAACTGTCTGTAACTCCAATTCCAGGGATCTGATGCCTTCTCCTTGACTCAGTGGACACCAGGCATACATGTGGTGGACAGAATTTTATACTCAGGCAAAATACCCATACACATTTAAAAAAATGTTTTTTAAACCAAAGCAAAACAAAAAACAACAAAGACCTATGACCTATGCTAGTCCCTTAGCCTCTGGGCCCAATTTCCTCACTGGCACCCCATCTACCACATGGCCTTGGAGAGAAAAGTCACCAGGTTTCACTCTCAATTTTAAATCTTTTGTCATGTGAATCCCTGTACAATCATTAAATGTAGAGGCTGTAGGGAGTTAGAATAATTAAATTAGATTTAGAAAATATATAGGGGTATTTGATACAGTCTCTTAATTCGGGGCATGAAGATCAACTTGGCTGTGAGTGATTTAGCTTGTGGAAAAACAAGGATGAAGTCAGGTGAAAACAGGAAACAAACAGGAGACTTAATAGACTGAAAAAACAAGATTGAAGTCAAGAAAAACAGGAAAGACTTAATGGACTGAAAAACAAGGTTGAAGTCAGGAAAACAGGAAAGACTTAATGGACTGAAAAACAAGGTTGAAGTCAGGAAAACAGGAAAAACTTAATGGACTTAAAGAAACAAAGTATCTGGCCTGACATTGTTTTCAGCTGCTAAGTGGGCGGAGCCCAAATTAAGCTGAAACAGAGTTCCTCCTATTTAAGGACAGTGCATGGAGCCCCCAGAAGAAGAAGAGGCCCCTGATGCTAGAGAGCTCCCAGAGTCCTGCTAAAAAAAGTTCTGGCCATCAAATGATGGCCAGATCTCCCTGAGAAAAAAAGAAGCTGGTGAGCAAAGAAAGCCTGAGCAATACACCAAAAGGCCAAGGACTAAACCCTGTGGCTCAGCTTTTGCCTAGAGAGGTTTGACCTGTCCGAACAGTGGCCTAAAGGAAACTGTGCCTGGCTTTAAGGACTCTGAGGTAGAATGGCAGAATTGCTGATGCGAAGGGGCTGGGTTCTCCCAAAAAGAAGAAAGCATCAAGCCTTATTTAAGGTGAGACTGCAATAACCAACTTACCCTGACGAACCTGCATCTGAGAGCCAGAAAAAGGACTGCTAAGTGTGTTAAAGAATCTACAACAAAGACTGTGTTCCTGACGACTGAGGACCTGCCCCAGAGACTGTATCCTTCTAAAAGGTTAGGAAAATAATTATCAATAGGATTAGTGGTTAGGTTAAAGGAATTTGTAGGATTAATAGTTAAGAAATTGTTGGTATTTGTCATAGGTGAATATTGTTAGTAAATAAACAATAATAATTAAAAAGTTCGGTTACAAGAGGCTGCTACCAGCTCTTCAGACCCAGGGTTAGCAGTGCCTGCTGTTTTCTCCTTTCCTCTACAGACCAGGCTGTAGGGACTAGGTGGGCCTGGGCCAGTTCCCCTGAGGCATGTCAACCTACTTCCTGCCCGCTGCTCAGACTTAGCTTATGCTTGAAGAGGGCTGAGCTGAGAGCCCCAGCTGTGCGTTTCCTTTTTCGTCACTGACAGGGTCCTCTTGGTGTTGATGAGGTGAAAACAAGGCACTTGTGAGGCAGACAGAGAGCCAGCTCCACACCTCCTCTACTCATTATCTTGGAGTCTGTCTACCTTTCACACGTCCTCCACTTCACCCCAGGGACCCCCGATTACCCACAGGGTCCTGTCAGAAGGCTTAGTGTGCCTTCCTGAGCTCCCTATAATTCCCAAGTGCTCAGCCTTCAACACTCAGATAAGACACACAGGGACATACAGGGCCAAAAGGCCTTTCCTGGGCTGGGGCCAAGCACAGCTCAGTGTCACTGTTATGTCAGGCAAACTCTAGGGGTTCAAGGGGTCACAGGCACCAATCGCAAAACAGTTCTGACACTCTCTGATATTTGGAAAGTTCTTCACTTCTCTGAATTTCAGTCTACCCATCTCTAAAAGGGGGCTGACAACTGACAAGAGTGCCAGCCCCTAGTATTGTATGACCAACCAGCCATGCATGTGTAATCAGGGGATATTCACACACACATACACACACACACACACACACACACACACACACACACACACACACACAAACACACGGTAAAATTTGTTTCCTTAAGACCAACAAGAGAAAAATAACACTTATGTGAGCCTTCTTTACTTTAGAATTTGATTTTGTTTTTATTTAGGGTAAAATTATGGTACAGCACCATAATATTTTAGGACTGAATTTTAGAATTCTGAATTGAGTCCATCTGCCCCCAGGTATCAGATGAAGGATTGAGAGCATTCCTGCATATAAGAACAAGTCCTGCATAGAAGAAGCAGGAAACAGCTGTTCCCATGGAGCTGGGATGTAGCTCTGTGGTAGAGTGCTGGGCTGTTATGAACAAGACCTGGGGGTTCAATGCTCAGCACTGGAGATGAACAAAACAGAAACCCAGAGCAATAAACAACAAATGTTAGAATCCAGACCAGACAGCTGCCTAGGCCATAATACAGGTGCCCTACCAGGGGAACTATGTGAATCTCTAGCTAACAGAGTTCAGATGCCTGGATTTCTCACCTGGGAGATGAGTTTGTTTGTCCATACATTAATATATCTTTTTTTTTTTTTTTTTTTGGTTTTTCGAGACAGGGTTTCTCTGTGTAGCCCTGGCTGTCCTGGACTCGCTTTGTAGACCAGGCTGGCCTCGAACTCACAAAGATCCGCCTGCCTCTGCCTCCCAAGTGCTGGGATTAAAGGCGTGCGCCACCACCGCCCGGCTCATTAATATATCTTTAAATAAACTTCTTATCCCAACAATCCATTTCATGTCTCACTTGAACTCCATATCCAAGACGTTAAAACAACAACAAAACAAAACCAAACAACCCCAAGAAATTAAGACTCATTACACAGAAAGGATCAATTATCTCACAATGAAGTGGAAACCAGAGGGCAACAGAGCAATTAGGAATTCCAAGAGAAGCAGGGCTTGGTGGTGCACACCTTTAATCCCAGCACTCGGGAGGCAGAGGCAGGTGGATCTCTGTGAGTTTAAGGCCAGCCTGGTCTACACAGTGCAGGACAGCCAGGACTACACAGAGAAACCCTGTCTCAAAAAAAAAAATCCAAGAGAAAAATGATGTCTCATTTAAAATTTTAAACCTATCTATAAATTTGAGCTGCTTTGGAGCCACTGAATCAAACAGCCCTGAGATCATCAACCTGTCGCTTCTCATTATGTGATGCATACATAAACCAGTGTGGCTAAGTTAGTTGTTAGTCCACTCAGTTAGTGGTTGAGTCACTTTCGACCAAAAGCATGCCCAATGATATGAACACCATAGCTATGTTCAGTTCACCAAAGAGGTTTTGGGGCAAATACAGTTTCATCCAGGGAACCACAAATACAATAATACAACACAGGAATCTAACTCCAAGACCGAGCAGGGCTTTCCCACCTTGGAGAACACCATCCTGACTCACCTTGCATTCATTTAATTCTCATGTCAGCTTTAGGAAGTGGTCACAGACTTCTCTGTCTGGGTGGACACATTGATTGGCTGATTGATCAACATTGAGACGGGATTTCATTTTGTATCCCCAGCTGACCTCAAACTCATTATGTAGCCTAGGAGAGTCTCAACCTTGCAATCGTGCTGCTTAAGTCTCCTAAGTGGTAGCATTACAGGCCTGGCTCACCATACTGGTCAAGACCTAGCTGCTTATCCCTTTTTACAGAGGAAAACAGAGCTACAGGACGTTTAACAGCTCATCCAAGGTCACACAGCACAGTAGCTCCCTCATGCTAGGAACATGCCAGCACAAGCAGCTCTGTCCTGGAATTCATGCTGTAACTGACATATTCTGTATTGATTCTTCTGAGGAGGTCTGGGGACGAGAAGCTCTTCCAGAAAATACTAAGTAAATAGTGTAAGTGTATCTTTTACTGAGGCTAAGCTGATGGTGACAGAAATCAGAATAGCAGGCAGGGGGTGTGCACTGAAGAGATATTGGCTAGGAAGAGGAGCGAGGGAACTTTCTAGAATGCTTCACATCTTTATCTCAAGGGTAATTATTCTACAGTAGTCAGGTATAAAAACTGACTTCCATGGGACTCTGAAGTTAGCACTTTCCCCTCTCTTCTGTTATGTATTTGCCATTTTGCCACAATAGACATGCAAAATAGCAGTCGCATAGGTTGAGGATTCGAAACCCAAAAACCCAAAATCTGAATTTCTTAGTCCAAACATGAAAGCAAAAGGGAAAATTCCATTTGACAAGATGTCACTTCAAGCACAAAATTATTTAAAATATTGTCAAAAATTACCTCGGGACTGTATAAAGTAGAGATGAAACATAAACAAGTACTATGTTTAGACTTGAGTTCCTGCCCCACAAATTCTCATCATACATTTATGAAAATATTCCTAAATCCGGGGAAAACGTTTCCAAATTGCAATGGATCTGAACTCAAACATTTCAGATAAAGGATTCACAAGCTGGACTTGGAATGCGTGTGCAGAGGTTTTTCCTCCACTTGAAAAGCCACCACAGCAAGTCATATAGCTATAACATAGAGACTAGTGTCCTTTTCAACGTACAACAAAATTAAGGCTGGAAGGAAAAGACATCTGACCACGATCCCAGAGATAGAGGCTGGCAAGCTCCCTGCAGCTCATCCCCAGCACTTCCCCAGCTTTTCCCTCTCCCGGCTGCTGGCTGGACCAGGGCCTTGAAACAGTCACAGGGATGGCAGAAGCCAGAGAAGGCGATGCCCGTATTTGCTCAAGCCCTGATTTCCCTGCACCCTCCTTGCTGCAGACTGATGTTCATTTTGCTTTTGCCCTTTTTTAGTCAAGGCACTGCCTGCCAAACTCCACATTCCTGATGGGGACTCAGGCAGGTGGGGGTGGGGACTGAGGCTGAGCCCTGAGGTGGTTCTGGGGGCCTGGCAGGCTCACCTTGTAGCATGCTTCTGTAGGCTGTGTCAGCAATGGCGTAGATGTGGGGCGGCATCTCATGCCTCTTCTTGCCCTTGTACATGTCCACGATCTTCTCTGAGTAGATGGGTAGGTGCTTGTAGGGGTTGACCACCACACAGAAGAGGCCAGAGTAGGTCTGCAAGAGAGAACCAGGCTCAGTTCTGGAACTTTGGATGGGTGGAATTGCTCCCATACCTACGATCAGCAGCCTTACACCATGGTGTGTGTGTGTGTGTGTGGGGGGGACTAAGGCTCCTCAGCAGCTCAGCAGGAGCCTTGTGGCATCCCTTGTATTCAGGACATGGGGTGAAAGGAAAAAAAAAAGCAAGATTGGGTTCCCAGACCACCTGTGGTTGAGTCTTAACCATTTCTGGGCTCACTTCTAAGCTCCCAACCGACCAGTGTCCTCTACCTCACCAAGCCTCAAGGACATAACTCATATGTCTGTGGGCATGTTTATATGTGGGGAACACATGTACATGTATGCAGGAATGTGGAGACCATAAGTCAACATGGGGCATCTTCTCCAATTCCCTGTTCTTTATTGTTTAAGATGGGCTCTCTCACTGAACCTAGAACTCACCAATTTGACTAGGCTGGCAAAGCATACACTCCAAGGATCTCCTGTCTCTGCCTCCCCAGCATCAGGGTGACAAGAGTGGGGCTCACTACACCCATCAGGGTGACAAGAGTGCGGCTCACTACACCCATCAGGGTGACAAGAGTGCAGCTCACTACACCCCTCAGGGTGACAAGAGTGCGGCTCACTACACCCAGCTTTCACCACGGGTTCTGGGAGCTGAACTCAGGTTGTCATGTTTGAGCAGCATTTACCAACTGAGCTGTCTTCCCAGCTCTTCCAAAAATTCCCTTTTATTTATCTCATTTTTATTTTTTATTTGATTAAAAGACAGAATGCTACTTAAAGAATACCAAAGCAGTGGTGCCACACGCCTTTAATCCCAGCACTCAGGAGGCAGAGGCAGGCAGATCTCTGAGTTCAAGTCTAGCCTGGTCTGCAGAGCAAGTTCAAGGACACCCAGGGCTACACAGAGAAACTGTGTCTCAAAAAAACAAAACAAAGAAATACCAATAACAATGTGGTTTTTAACTTGTGACAAAAACAGCAGTGAAATAACTAACAAACTCCTGAAGAGGAGGGAGTCATGTGTGGACAGTAATAGGAGGAGGACAATGAGGTTGAATAGTGCTATTGTTTATTGAGCAAGTCTTACAAATAATTTAATAATTTAGGAATGTAAATTCTGAGAAGTGAGAGATACATATCACAAATTAGAGATGCCACTGAAATACAGTAATACAGTATGCTAATCTGCAGTGGGGAAGAGGTGGCACTCTATGGCATGTTCAAAGGTGAAAGGGAGCAAAGGCTGGGAATGTGGTTCAGTGGGTAGAGCACTCACCTAGAATCCACAAAGCCCTGGGTCCCATCCCCAGCACCACATAAACCAGCTATGGCGGTGCACATCTGTAATTCCAGTACTCAGGGCATCAGGAGTTCAAAGTCATCCTCAACTACAAAGCAAGTTTGAGGCCAACCTGGACTACATGAGATCCTGTCTTAAAAAAAAAGTGATGGTGGTGGTGAAACAATGAGGAATAAATGTCAGAAATAACAGCTAGAATCAAAAGCAAGATCATACCTGCTGCTCCTCACAGCTGCAGGATTAGTGGGGAGAAGGGAATGGCTCTTGAGGTCACGGGGGTCCCAAAGGCCTAAGCTTGATAACTCAGCAGTGTCGGTCCCTCTCCAAGAACTTTCAGGTGGTAAGAGAGTGGACACCAACAACAGGAATGGAAGCAGGAGAAGTCCTGCAGACTGTTCGAAATGCTAGGGTGCTGAGTCTTAAAGGACAGTGAGGGTAGTCCAGATCAGGAGACAGAAGGCTCAGAGACAGAGAGGGAAGCAGGAAAGCAGGATATAGGCTACCTGTGGGAAGTTAGGTATACCTGCAACTGGAATAGTTGGAGGGAAGAGGCACCTTTGGAGGTCAGCAGGGGCACGACACCCTCCAGCTTGGTGGGAGATCTGTCTGCTGTCTCCTAGGTCGCTCTCTGACCTGAAAGAGCCAGTTGCAGTCACCCCCACACACCTGAGCTCCGGTTTTGTCCTCTTCAGCCCCAACCTAAGTCGTGGCATATAGTAGGTACTAATTAAATGCTTACTAAATGACTCCCAAGGGTCAAGTTGAAACCTCCCCAAGGGTAGAGGCAGCTTGCCTTTGCCTTTACAGTCCTGGAGACCTTAAACATCATACAATAGGTATTCAGTAGATATCTGAGTCACAACTGTGGCCTGTTCCTTCCTATTGCTGACCCATCCAGGCTCTGAAAGAGTAGGCTAATCAATAATCATCTGAATGAAAACTAGCCAGGACCCACCTCCGTTTAGGTCTCAACCCTGGCCCCCAGCTCCCTGGGGCAACACCTCTCTCAGAATGGTGTTATTTGTGTCTGGGGTACCACCATCTCCTACCCCAATCTAAACCCCAGGCAGCAGTTAAGAGTACTGGTGCTGGGTGTGGTGGCTCATGCCTTTAATCCCAGCCCTCAGGAGGCAGAGGCAGGTGGATCTCTGTTACAGAGCTCTGTAAGTTCAAGGCCAACCTGGTCTACAAAGTGAGTCCAGGACAGCCAAGGATACACAGAGAAACCATGTCTTGAAAAAAAAAAAAACAACCAAACAGAGAGTACTGGGGACTTGATTTTGAACCCTCACCCTGCTACCTTTTAGCTGGGAGTCCCTGGACAAGTCTCTTAACCTCTCTGAGCCTTGGTCATCTTGATCTACAAACCAAGGGACATACTAACAATTCCCTCACAGATTTTTTTCTGAAATGCAAATCAAATTGCACATGAATTATTTAGTCCCATGCCTGTATGTATCGGGTGCTCAACCGATGTGATTATGCCTGGATGCCCGTAGTATAAGATCAGAACACTTAGCACCTTGGAGCCTCCATATATGCTGTTCCCACTACCTGGAATTCCTTTCCCCAGGTCTTCCTAGACTCATTTCCATCTTTGCTTTCAGGGCTCAGCTTCAGTATCACCCTTCCAGACTGAATTGAACACTAACACCCAGCACAACCCCAGCACAGCCCCAGCACAGCCCCAGCACAGGGTGAACACTTATCCAGTAAATACTTGCTGAGGAAAGTCTGTGAAAGAAGTCTTCCCGATTCCACCTTACAATGAAAAAAAAAATGATGATACAACACTCCTAGACATGTGTTGAGGAGAAAGTTTATTGTAGATATGCGGGAGAACATAGCCAGAGGAATCTGGAAGGGTCTGGACTGAACCAGGCCATGGGGAGGTTGTTGGAGCAAGAGAGGGGAAGACAAAGGAACTAAGAGCTAAGAAACCAGGAGAGAGTCAGGAGACAAAGAAGCCAAGAGACTACAAGGTAAAGAGGACATGTAGCCAAAATGACTGGGTTATATAGGGAAGAGCAACTGAGGGAAAGGCAGTGAAGCTCAGGGGCTGGAGCATTCAGGGTAAGAGGCCGAGTGTGCCAGCCAGCATGACTCTCTTTAACAGGCACCTAGAGATGCCATTTATTCTGAGTTTGAGACCTCCAGTTTCCCAGGGAGAGCAGTACTCTCTTCCTGTTTGCTTATGCTCCTTTTTGGAATCCAACCACACAGCACACACTTAATCTATGCTTCAGGCAGATCTGAGTCTGCTCAGCTGGCAAATCCTTTTGAGGAAACTAGGGTCTCATGCCCAGGATAGTCCCTCTCCTGATGCTTGAGTTCAGAGGTCCCAACATCCCTCCTCCTGTGTCCCAGCTAGGCATCTCAAGGCCCAATGCCACCAGCAGGTCCCAGCTGGAGTAGGATCTCCCTTCTGTGACCGTATTAGGAAGCAGGCCTGGCTGTTCCCCATGCTTTATATGGTCAGCCCCAGAACACCAGGCAGGAGCTGCTCCCAAGGCCTTGGCCTCAGGAAGAGAGGAGGATTGGGAGTAATGAGGAAGAAGCTGACTGAAAGACATATGCCAGGGACAGACAGTCTCAGCTTGGCCTCACAACCACTAGATATGCACATGGCCTGACCCTGAGCCTCCTCTCTCCTTCAGAAACTAATAGGAACCCTGCATTCTCTACAAAGTTGTCTGTGGGATCCGCACCTTCTGAGTGTCTGTGCTGGAGACAGACACTTCACCAAGAATGTGTGTGCTTCCGCTGTGGCTGGAAGGCCAGTGACAGCGGAGGTGCCTGTCAGTAGAGGATAGTCTTGCTGTGTGGTTCATGGCTGCAGCAGGCTGCTGTGAAGGGTACATGTTAAGATGCTCTGATGCAAAAGAAAAAAGAAAGATAACAGATACACAACAGAATGCAGCCCAAACTGCCACCTTAATGGAGCAGATAGTGTTCTGAATTTACATATGTATACAATATTGTCTGGGCTTGGTAAGAAGGAGGAGTCAAGAACAGTGGGACCACACCCACACTGGAAATGTTGAGGGGAGGACCTCACATTTGAAACTCCCTTGAGCTAAATAGAGAGATCCTGTCTCCAGGAGAATGGTGGGCTAGTCTCTCTGAGGAACAGGGGTGGGAAGGATAAGGGACTGTAATGAAAGGGAAATTTCTGCATCCCTTAGCTATTCAAAAACCCTTAGGTCTGACTAGGTGCTGACAGAGATGCAGAAGGCCACTGGCACAGCTGGGCAAAAGGAATGGGTTGCATCTGGTTCAGGCAGTGAGTGATACTGCTGTTAGATTTGTTAGACTCTCAGACCTGCACAAAAGACCTTGTAAATCACATTTGTCCCCAAGACAAAGGGTTGGGAGTTAAAGATGAGGAGGGACTCCTGCCTTTTGAAACATACGCCTTTCTTTTGGGGGTGTATGCAATGTATGTGAATGAGTGCATATGTGCACATATGTGCATATGTGTAGGGGCCAGAGGTCAACATTGGGTATCTTCTACTATCATTTGAGACAAATATCTTTCACACTGCACCTGGCATTCACTGATTGCCTAGACTGGCACCCAGTGAGGTTCTGGGATCCACCAGTGTCTACCCACCCAGTGCTTGGGTTGCAGAGGCACCCTACCATACCTGGCTTTGTATATGGGCACTGAGAATCTGAACACAGGTCTTCATGCTTGCACGGCAAACACTTTCCCCACTGAGCCACCTTCCCAGCCTCAAAACATGCTTTTACAATAATAATAATAATAATAATAATAATAATAATAATAATACCTTTTGAGTGGATAACCCTGCTTCATCTTTGGAGCCTTAAGGTTAGAAGAAATCATTCATGAGGCTTCCTTAGAGGTGGCTTGAAGCTGTCTTTCTATATTCTGGGGCCCCGTGCAGTGACTGCTTCCAGAATCTCTACTTGGGAAAGTCCCTGGCATATGGTAGGCCTAAAGTTGAGCTCGCTCCCTTCCCACAGTCCCCTGCCCCCAACACAATACCTGGAACAGAGCTGACTGTTAATGCCCTCTGTTATAAATTGCAGGCGAGAGGTCTTAACCAATGACAATGTACAAAAGAACCAGGGGGCCTGAGACTAGGAGTCAGAGCTATGTGCCAGTTGTACCCTAAACCATGCAGCAGTCCTATAAGAGGTCCATAGTCAGAAGAGGAAGCAGGCCCTCTGTCGTAGACAGAACCTTCTAGATGTCAGAGGACAAAAAGTCTGCCACGACCTTCTGAAAGGTCCCTTGTTTAGAATGAGTCCAGTGGAAAGATTCTATCATTATGGAAAAAAATCAGGCAGCCAGACTCCTGAGCTGGGGGCCTAGAATTCCCTGGCACACCCCGTCAACAGAAACCTTACATTATGTTGCTGTTGGAGATCACTCCTGTCTCCCAGGCCCATACAGTTTTTATTTTCATCATGGGCAGAAGGTTTTTTGAAGTGGTTCATTTGAGCAGAATGATACCAGGCAGCAGTGGACACACAGTCCTGAGGCCGAGAGGATTGAATCTAATCCTTCCAGATTAGAAGCATGACAGGGATCTGACGCTTCCAGACACTTTTAATCTGCTCCTAATGATCTGTGGTCTTGAGATGTTCCCAAGCCCCGACACTTCTCGATTTCCACCATGTCACAGAGTTGTCAGGTGAGATGGGCACATGGGCCCATCTCTGTCCTCACATAGTGGGGATGCATCTTGAGGAGAGACTAGAGCCTAGAGCTCTTTCCATCAAGTACTACTAACTTTCCTAGTTTGGAAAAAAAACTGGCATGGCATTCTACAGCACACAGGAAGCTTTTTGTCATTTCCAAGAGGCAAACTGCAGCAGGTGTGTCTAACTTGCAGTCCCACATGAGTCCCACAGTAGATATAAACTTGCCCTGACACATCTGTAGGTGACAATATTGTGCCACATTGTTAAAGGTTGGATGTCCTAAAGGGTGTGGCCTTGGGAGTCTCCTTTTCCAGGGGATGTGCAAGGGACCCAACAAGTGACCAGTCACAGCCACTCACAGCCAGTCACAGTCAGTCAAGCAGACACAAAAGCAAGAACAAGACCCCTGGTATTATCAAGGGTTCATCTGCAGGAAGTATCCATAATCTCTTTCTAGAAAGAGCCTCAATACATAAGATTTGACATGGGTCCTCACAGTTCAGGGAGAGAAAAAACATTTTGGAGAAAAAGGGAACCTTCCAAAGGATTCACCAGCACTGTCAGAGATGAAGGTGGACAGAAGGCCAGGGTCTCTGCCTGCCAGGCAAGAGCCTTTGGAGGCATCTGTGTCCTTTGTGTTCTGAAGAGCTGGTCCAATCCACAAGGAACCTGTTTCCTTATCTAGTTACCACCCTCATCAGGTAGCTCAGGCTGAGCAACAGAACATGATGGTGAGAATGTCTTAGAATTATGCCATCTGCTTTAACAGCTGTTAAACTCATGACATGTGGCCAAGATATAGCTGAAGAAATGGCCTCATAAATACTCACATTTAAAATAAAGAAAAAGAAAGAAAGAAACTCACATCTCAATTAGTTAAGAGGCAAGTACCCAGAGGCAGCCATGTTGGAAAGCATGACTCCAAGCCACTGGAATGGATCCACAGAGTCCTAGGTCCCACATGGCCATTCCTGTGTGACAT
>CAJQZJ010033039.1:3964025-3976867 GCA_907164525.1 Lophiomys imhausi | reverse complement strand
CACACACACACACACACACACACACACACACACACACACACACACACACAGAGTCAACCAGTATGTGCCATATCTTCCTTGCTCTTCACTAAGATGCAGAGCCCAGACAGGACACCCCAGCTCCCAGCATATTTTACAGTCAGAAAACCATTCTTGTCCTGTGTGGTGGGAACAGCTCCCAGACAACACTGGACATGGGAAGAACTCACAGAGTTCTATAAATTAGTTACATCAGTAATAGTGGTAAAACCATGTGGGGTTACTCTCTCATTTAATCCTCTCAAAATAAATAAGAAACCCCTAGGAATGGGCATAGCCTAGAGGCAGGTCACTTACCTAGCACAGTCCCACCCCATTATCATAAAACACTGTAACAAGGCAGAAAACACTTTTAATAGAAAGTCTAGTTTAGAGGCAGAGCACTTGCCTAGTATGCCCTAGGCCCTAGATTCTATCCCCAGCATTACAAAAACAACTCAGGAGATATTATCACTTGTTTACAAACGAGGAAACTAAGGCACCCAGAGGGAAAGTAGCTGGTCTGTCCTGTTAGCTGGTCATTGTGGCTTCTGCAGAAAGTTGAGGGTTTTTTTTTTTTTTTTTTTTTTGTTAGATTTTTGAGCAGGCAGGGAACCTGAGAATGGAAAGAATTAATTACAGACTTGCAGAGGACACGTTCTGCCTCTGTTCTGGCAGTTTGGTAGTTCAGGACAACTCAATTTATAGTCAGAAGGACTTGCCTCAGCCTATGCTTAGAGCCTGAAGTTTTCAAAAGCTGGGACAGTAACAGAACAAAGCAAGAAGTATCAGGACAGTGGTTTCGTAAAGCACAGGAAGGAAAGAAAAGCAATAAAACTGTAGCTACCAGTCAGGCATAGCTCACATCTCTAGTCTCATGATGAAAGAGAAGTGGGTTTGAAGTAAGTCTGGGCTACAAAGAAAGACTTTAACAAAACAAATGGGCTGGGATGTGGTACAGTGGCAGAGCACTTGCTTAGCTTGCACAAGGCCCTAGTTCAAATCCCAATACCAAAAAGAAATGCTAGCTGGAACCAGGGAACATACTGGCAGTAAATCCACAGGAGGGACTGAAGTGACATTTGGTCTTCTAGACCTATTCCTGCTCTGACTCCTGATTTAAAGTGTGTTCTCTCAGCCTCTGTGCTATTGGCCTTGGCACTGGCTGGTCCTCTGGCCCTATACAATATGAGAATTCAGCGGGGCCCACTCTATGCCAGTATCCCCTCCCAGCTGTGACATCAAAAGGAGGTACAGACACTGCCAGATATCACTCCCAGAGGGGAACTGCCCCCAGTTTGAAATGAACCACTCCCCTGCTTTTTTTTTTTTTCCCAGATGAGATCTCATATAGCCCAGGCTGGCCTCATATCATTATGTAGCTGAGAATAATTTTAAAGTTTTCCTGAGTGCTGGGATTACAGGTGTGCACTACCACACCCCATTTCTGGAGTGGTGGGGATCAAACTTGGGGCTTTGTGCATGCTAGGCAAGCACTGCCAACTGAGCTTTAGGACCAGTCTTAAATTTATTCTTTATAGTTGGTGAATATTTGAGGTACTGGAAACCAAACTCAGGGCTTGCACGTTCTACCATTGAACTACATCCACTAGGCTCTGGCCTAGGTTGGTCTCAAAGTAGCAATCTTCCTGCCTCAGCCTCCTAAGTGCTGGGAGTGCAGGTGATACCACCATGCCCATCTCCATCCCACACATTTCTGGATTTTTAAATGCCACAGAGATAAGTTCTTGGAGTGCAAGCTGCAGGTCAGCAAGTCAGCCAAAAGGGCCCCAGTAATGTTAATTCTAGTTCAAGGCCACATCTGGTCTGGAAAGTCAGTCAACATACCAGGAGAAGGAAGAGCATCCTGTGCACACTAGTTCTTCAATCCTGTGCTGTCCCAGGAGGCTTTGGGGTCTAACCTGTTCTTAATCATCACCATTCAGCTCCCTCATCCTTTTTTTGGAAACAGGTCTCCTGTAGCCCAAGCTAACCTCCAACTCACTATGTAATCAAAGATGGCCCTGAACTCTTGATCCTCCCGCCAAATGCTGGGGGTCACAGGTATTTCCTACCATGCCTGGCTTATCTGAGGATGGACTGCTAGGCTTTGCACGTGCTGGGCAAGCACCCTACCAACTGAGCTACATACATCTCCTGCCCAGGGCCCCCTACTCATTGGGCATCAGAGTAGGAGTGGCCCATATTTATCATTTTGAATATCTTATGAAGGTTCTGTGAAGTGGACATCACTTCTATTCCCATTTTTCCTGTTACCACAACTAAGATAGATAATAAAAGATTAAAAAAAAAAAAAAGGCTTGACCTCAGATCTGTCTAACAGTTTTTTTAACTCTCAGCAGTAAATCTCTTCTTCACTCCTTGGCCCCAATGCCACATAACTTCCTACCACCCCCCCCCAGGACACCCCACCAGGAGAAAGAGAATAAGAACCTGTCCCTGTCACAATGTCCCTGGTGACACCCCTACATACTTCTGGGAATCCTAATGGATTTTCTTTTTTTTTTTCTTCTTTTCTTTCTTTCTTTTTTTGTTTTTGTTTATTTGTTTGTTTGTTTGTTTATATATATATAAACAGAGCTCCACCTGCCTCTGCCTCCCTAGTGTTGGGATTAAAGCCGTGTGCCACCATGCCTGGCAATTACAAACAGCTGTGAAATGCCATGTGGGTGCTGGAATTTGAACCCAGGTCCTTTGGAAGAGCAGCCAGTAATCTTAAATGCTGAGCCATCTCTCCAGCCCCCACCCCCTAATGGCTTTTCAAACCACCTCAGAAGGAAGCTCTTTCCAATGGTTAAAGTGAAATGCTCTGTCTCTCCCACTAAGAAAATTTGGAGATTAAGGGAAAGGGTCACTGGGTTGGGAGATAGCAAAGGGCTCGCCTTGCAGACACAGTGACTTGAGTTAAATCTTCAGAATTAAAAAGGAAAAAAAAAAAGCTATATGTGGTGACATGTGCTCATAATCTTGCCCTTGGTATGGAGAGGAAAGGCAGATCATAGGGGCTCAGGGAATAGTCAGTCTAGCCTACTTGGCAAGTTCCAAGCTGATGTGGGCTTCTGTCACCAAAAAGAAGTGGATGGTACCTGAGGAACAACAGCCGGTCATTGTGGCTTCTGAATGTAGGCACACACATGTGGACATTCTCTCTCTCCTCTCTGTCCCCTTCTCCCTCTCTCCTTTCCCCTACCCCCCTCTCCTCTTACCCTCCATCCCTCCCTTCTTTCCTCTGTCTTCTCTCCCTGCTGCTCCACACAACTGAGGTCACCTCTGTTCAGGGCCTTTGGGCTCTCAGAGCCCTACCGTGTTTTGCATCTCACAACTCAGGTAGAAAGAACAATGCTTAAAACAGATGCCGAGATACAAGCCTGGCAGGTTCAGGTAGGCATCTGCAGTCTCAGTCCAGGACCATTTAGAGACAGCTGCTGATTCCCAGTGTGTTGTCTCTTCACCTCTTTGCTGGGATCTCATGCAGGCATCCAGGAAGAGAGTATACAAGCTAAACATCTTTAACCCCAAAGGTTCTGCAGCTCACAGCTTTTTGAAGGCCAATACTGTACAAGTGAACAAGTTCTTATTTGACTTCATGCTGCAGGGCACAGTTAAAATGTAGAATTAAAAGCATCAAATGTAATGATGACCCAGCCATTTGCATAAGCAAAAATTAAGCATCAAAATTTGTGCTCACAGCTGGGCGTAGTGGGTCTTGATTTTAATCTCAGCACTTGGGAAGCAGAGACAAGAGGATCTCTGTGAGTTCAAGGGCAACCTTGTTTACAGAGAGTTCCAGGAGAGACAGGACTACATAGAGAGACCTTGTCTAAAAACAAAAACAAACAAACAAAAAAACCCAAAAGAAAAACAACAAAAGGACTAGTGCTCAAAGTTGGGTCTCATTTCCTGAATATCTCATTATGTATATATAAATATCCCAAAATTGAAAAGAAAATTCTAGGACATTTTTGGTCCTAGGCATTTCTGATCAGCAACAGTCAACCCATACATGGATACTCCCCTAAACACTATATATACATGGTGGGATAGACCCAGTATATTTTAGGAAGAATATATATTTGGTAAGATATACTTCCATATAATAGATACTATGCAGCAGATAAAAGGAGGATACAATGATATAAAGATATAGAAAAGATAGTGAATATTTGTGGGAAGGTGAAAAATGTTTTGTAGAATGCCAGGAATTGAATTAAAAAAGGGAAATTTGACTTAGAAAAAAATTAGAATGATATATAAGAATGTTCGTTAGGAGTGCATATGAAGACAGGCAAAACGAAGGGAGGTAAAAAGGATAGAAAAATGCTTATCTGGAGTCAGAGGAATTGCTAGAATGATGTTTGGTAGTTTCAGACACCTCTGGGATTCTGTCATTGACTGCATGCTTCACTAGGGGAGGGGCAGGAAGGTACAGTTATCCTTTGGACCACCTTGGATACCACAATCCACAGATACTGAAGGCCCTTCCATAAAAAGCTGTAGTGTTTGCATAGCACCTTGAGCTGCCTTCCAGGGTGACAGAAATAGTTCTCGTGCTGCATGACTCAGGGATAGTGACAAGATAGAGGGTCTGCATGTATTCAGTATGGGTGCTGTTGGAAACGAACTACCAGTCCACAGTGGGAACCCATAGTACAGAGGGCAAGTTCAAGTGGGCACTGAGTGGAACAGGCCAGACCATTCTGATGAGGATGCTTCTCTTAAGCTCGGGTGAGTCTTGGCAGCCTGACCTCCCCCTGCTAGAATGCTGGGCAGTTTCCTCCTCTGTGGTCTCAACATAGACAAGAATGCCTTCAAATTCTTGTTTGCCTTTCTCCAACTCTACACCCCTGGTCCTTGAGGCCTGTAGGACAATGTGACTAAAGGTCACGGGTGACAGAAAGAGAACCAGGGAGCAAGGGGGCCACTGTGAGAGCCAGGTAGGCTTCTCTTGGGCACAGGAGGTCCAAAAAGAGTCTAAAGGGACAGAGAGATCACAAATGTGCTAGTAGAACTGATCAGGAAGTATGCTAGTGACAGCCCAGGTTTCCAGTCACGCCTCAGAGCCGGAAAAGAAACTGGGTTTGCAAGAAGATTTACACAAAAGGAAAAGTAGAGGTGTGTTTCTGCTTTAGGGGAAAGACCACAGTTTGGTTTTTCTGGTTTATTGATATGAGCTGTATTGCAGAGTCTGTTCCTAAACATCTCTAGTCATATTGCTATAAATGACCATCTGCTAAAGTTTTCTGGGGTGAGTCTCAGACTCTTCAAATGATTCATCTATGAAATGCCCCCCAAAGGGCAACCCTTAGGCTCTGGAATCTTGGTTTTTAAGCACCCATCAGTTATAGATAGAACAAGGTTTTTCAAAGTCTACATTTATAATGGAGTGAAGGCTATTAGTATTGGTTCCAAAGGGCTACTGTGAAGTCCAGAATTTTGTTATTTTCTTTCTCTTTTGTTGCAGGATTGAACCCAAGACCTTTTATACACTAGCTAAATGATCTACTTATGTGGGGACTAAGCAAATGCTACAAAAGGATTAACTTACTGCTTAACACTCTGGCAACTCTCCTCAGTCTTATTTTGCAGATGGGAAAACAATCAGGGAGACCACCACCAACAACAACAATTTTTTTAAAGGTAAGATTTTCAGGTAACCCACACTGACTTTGAACTCACTATGCAGGTGAGAATGACCTTGAACTCCTGATCCTTCTACCTCACCTCTCAAACGCTGGGATTACTGTTATGCACCGATAGGCTGGGTTTTGTTTTTTTTCTTTTTTCTGAGATAGTGTTTCCCACCGTAGTCCAAGATGGTCTGAACTTGCTATTTATCCCAGATTAGCCTCAAATTATCATTAATTCTCTTGCCTCACCCTCCTAATAAGTGTTAATATTACAGACATGAGCCACCACAGCTGGCAAAATAATGTGTTTGGGACCTTCTGATTCTAATTATTTGAAATGTCACATAGTTTTCTAGAAGTATAATTTTTATCTTGTTTCAAAATTGCTCAGTGGTTCATCAGGTGGTTGGTTCATCATTCTTATTAGATGCAGAGAAGAAAAGAGATTATTTCCACCCAAAAATAAGACTTTCAAATAAGAATGGATGGGGGGGGGGAGAAGAACCTCACTGCCTTCTAAGTGTCCCTTATTCCCTGCAGGGGAAAGACAGAGAAGTCCCCAGAGCCCAAGCCAGCCAGGCAGCATCACAAGGCTGAGGGATTGGCCAGGGGGGTTGGGGATGGCCTTATGGAAAATGCTACCATAAATGGGCATGTCTGCCTCCAGACCAGCCTCCCACAAAGAAGTAATGATAAATCCATAGTGACTACCTTGTACGGAAGAGAGGTTCTATTTCAGATATGATAACAAAAGTCTATGGTGTTTATTAGGCAAACTCACAGGTTTCTCTAGGGTAGCTCAGCACAGGCATGTTTTGGGATCTTGGGATGGCAGCACCCCACCTCATGGGCTCCTACCGCATCCTCATCCCATTAGAGAACAGTCTTTGTCAGTTTAAATTTGTAAAAGGCCAGTTGAAGCCTTCTTCAAGGAGTGATAGAAACTGGAAGTACTGTATCCAACAGAAACATGAGTCCAACAAATTTTGGTTTTCCGTAAAGAGAACTTGATATCAGACAAACTGGGATATAGGCTTACTGACTATGTGACCTGGTATATTCCCTGGTAGACAAATCTTCTTGTTGTAAGATAAGGTTCAATTTCTTTCAGCTTTCTTCCCTTCCAGACCCCAGACCCTCCAAATTAACAAAGGAGCTGTCCTCCAGGTTGATGTTAGTGCCTAGATGCTCAGATGGATGCTGAGGTTGCAATTGCATCTGGGAAGGTTGCTCTCAGTCAGGTCAAACTTTTGGACCTGTATGGTCAAGCTCTCTTTCTTTAAGCCAAGTCTAAAATAGCATGTTTAATTGCCTCCCCCACTTCCCTAGATGATACTGCTCATCAGCAACCTGGGGATGCTGGTTTGTGAGGGGGCGGGGGCGATGGGAAGTCTAGGATAATCCTACACCTGGCTTCTTCCCACAGTTGTGTGACCCTGAGGAAATTACTTAATCTTACTAAATGAGCTTCAGCCTTATGTACTACACAGGCTCACAGCGCCTCAGTGATGAGGTGGATGTAAAGGTTAAAAGAACTCAGTTCCACTTAAATGCTGTTAAAGTACCTGGCTTGTAAGTGTGCCATCAACAACAGCACAGAAGAGAAGGTGTTCCCTGCCACAAGAGACTTTTGGGCCTGTGTGGTCAAGCTCTTTTCCTTTAAGCCAAGTCTGAAATAGCATCTTGAAGTAAAGTGAACAAGAGAAGAACCTTCACCAGAGGCAACTGAACAAAGCAGAGCCGTTTACTAAACACGGTCAGATTTCCCTTCTTTCTCAGCAAACTCAGCAACTACTCTCAGTTCTTAGCGGTAGAACCAAAGCAGCCCAGTCCTGTTTTTCTAAAAAATTTCTTTTGTTCTCTGACAGGCATAGCTTTGAAGGGTGCTTTCCAGACATGGCAAGACCCCTCCAATTCTGAACTGGAAAAGCAGAACTTTATCCTGGTAGTTCCTCTGGCTGAAAGCAACCCTCCCGGATGGACATAGGGCACTAACATCAACCTGGAGGACAGCTCCTTTGTTAATTTGTAGTGTCTGGGGTCTGGAAGGGAACAAAGATGAAAGAAATTGAGCTTTGTCTTTGAGCAAGCAGGCTTGTCTGCCAAGGACTATCAACTGCACAACCACCTAAGCAGATGGAAAATCGCGTACACACAGCCTGTGCTCGGGGCTATCAACACTCTCACACACACACGTTTCTGGGTTACTTTGTGCTATGGTCAGTGGGTTATCCATCCAATGACCTTCTAATTAGAATAACCTGGGGGTCTACTCCCTGCCCCCCAATACTGAGATTTGAACTCAGGACCTACAGCACAGTCCCTCACCACTGGTTGCTTTTTAAGTAGGCCATTTTGCTTGTTTGTTTTTTAGACTCTAGTATACCTGGAATTGAGCCTAGCCACCAGAACCTTTAATTGCCTCCCCCACTTCCTTAGGTGGTATAGCTCATCAGCAACCTGGGGATTCTGGTTTGGGGGGGGAGGGGAAGGGGTCACAGGAGGTCTAGAATGATCCTGCACCAGGCTTCTTCCCACTGTCCTGTCCTTATAAGAGATGACAATCTCCCCACGCCCAGGAGGATGCTCTAGAGGCCACTCAAGCCTACCACCCCTTACCCCTACGGGACCAGCTCTACTTACAGATCTGCTATGGGGGACTAGCGGGAGAACACAGGATGGAGAGCTCGGATCTGGCACTGGTCCCAGGCTGGGGCGGTCCAAATCTCTCTCTGTACGACTCGGACGCCTGGCTTTATAGAGCCGGTGCTGCCCAAGAGTGGGAAGGGGAGGAGGCCACCGGGCGGGCCAGGGTGGGAGGGTCCTCTGCCCTTCCTGGCGCCCCCTGCAGGTGAGGACCAGAGCCACCGGGAACTACCTGGCCGGGGCGTAGGGAGGACTGCCAACGCGCTGGCTTGCAGCCTCAGCTCTGACTCCCTGCAGCCACCCAGATACTGGGTCCCTAGAGAAAAGGGGTCGGGTATGCAGAGTCTGTAGAGAAACTTGAGAATTTCTCTCCTAGGTCCATTCCAGCTGGATTTTAACCTTTTCCTGTTCATACTGAGGACCTGATTTCTCTGTCTTTTCATTCTTACTTCCTTGGCCTGCCACTGTCTACTCCCGAGGCCAGCTGTGTTGAGCCAAGGACAGGGAAAGGGTTTTTTTTTTTTTTTTGAACTCCGAAAAGTAAAAGGCAGGTCACCACACACCCCCCTCCTGTGACTGCTGGGAATGTGGGAAGGGGAAACTTCTGCTTTTCCTAACTTGTTCTGCAGCTCCATTCACATTACAACCAAAATTAAGTATAATCCTGCAGTGCCTGGGACCAACAGATAATGTGGTTTCTCTGAGCATTGTGTCTGCAGCTGAAAAACAGGGTGCATTATGGCATTTGTAGGACATGCATTAAGAACCTAAGAGAATGTGGGGGACTTGCTGGCCCCTGCAAGTTCGCAGCTGCCCCCCCCCCCCCCCACCAAGGGATTCTTGTCCACTCAGCGCTCACAGTCTCTGTCTCTTAGCCCTGTGTGGATCTAGGTCCCTGACTCTTTTGGCTGACCTGACACGCTCAAATCACATTCTAGCTTTGATTTCTCTATGACGATTGTTTTCTTCTGTCTCTATCATTCCATCTGTATGTCCCTAATCTCTCTCTCTCTCTGTGTGTCTCTCTCCTTCCCTCCCTCCCCCTCTCTTTCCCTCCTCCCTCCCCTCTCCGTCTCTCCTGCCACATGCACACACACTCAGGCCATAAAAGGAAGTCGAGGCAGGGCTGGCTCCATTCCAAGCTGGGGACGCCTAACTCCCCGCTTGGACCCTCGAGGTCCCAGGCTGGTCTTGCCTCTCGGGCCTGGGCGGGAGACAACCCAAAAAGGCCAGGCGCAATTCTCAAAGCAGGAATTCCCAGCACTGCATACCAGCTGGCCTCCGGTTCCCCCTGACTAAATATGGTCCCTCGCAGCCTCCTGCTGAGCCTGTGGGGCGCTGGGGGGACCCCAGTGCTCAGGCAGGAGCTCCAGGCCCATTGCTGCCGGTGCTTCGGACCGAAAGATGGCCCAGACCAAACCTATCCCACCCCCACGGTGCTCAGTAGCCCCATTCTGCAGTAGTCAAGTAGACTGAGTCCCCTGAGGGTCCTTAGCACCCTTAGGACCGCTTAATACCAACATTCACTCTAGGGAGCAATAGGGGAACTTGCCACAAGGCCAAGGGAGGGCCCTGAGCACTGTTGTCTGAATGGGAGTCTGCTGAGCCTCTTCATAGCAGCAGGACCATGGGTAAGTAATTGTACTAGCTCTGCCTCAGTTTCTCTGTCTGTAAAAAGGGGAGAATACCAGCTTCTTCCTATTTTTTTTTTCCTGGCAAGCAGTCCTTGAAGTGGTGTGAAATTAACATACTGCACCTTTGTGGGCCCTGGGAAGCTCAGGAGACTATAGGATATAAAAGGCCACACAGCCACCCATTGCCTTTGCACACAGTGATCTGGTCTCAGTCCCTCTAGACCCCTTCTGCATCCTTCCAATACCGAGTCCACCTGCTTCTTGGGCTTAAAAACATCTGGACTCTGATCCTCTCCATCCCTGCCCCCCCACGTCATCCCAGCCCCACGGGGCAGCACAGAGCAGAGCCAAGGACAGCAGCTTGGCTGGCTCACTGCAGAGTGGGGGAGGAACCCTCTGCATGATGGACGAGGCTGCTTCCCTAAAGCATCTTCACAGCTGCACGTAAAAGGAATGGAAACCGTCCTGGCAATGAGCCCAGGAGGAATGGAAGGGGGAAGCCCAGGGCCCACCTGCACCTCCCTACTCTGGAGCCAGCCCACAGCTGACCATCCCAACGATAGGAAGGGAGGGCACTCCTTCGGTAGGCCTCAAGGAAGTCATTCCAAGGGGGCACTGATGACTTTTAAAGGATTGTTTCAATTTTGAAATGAAAATAACTTCATTATAAGGAGAGATGTGGCCAGTAAGATGGCTCTATGGGTAAAGCACTTGCTGGCCAAGGCTGATCACTTGAGTTCTGTCCTTAGGAGCCACATGGTGGAAGGAGACAACCAACTGACTTTCGTGTGTAGCAGTGGCGCAACCCCACCCCCATAAATTAATAAATGTGACATTTATAAAAAATGGAAGCCGGGCGGTGGTGGCGCACGCCTTTAATCCCAGCACTTGGGAGGCAGAGGCAGGCGGATCTTTGTGAGTTCGAGGCCAGCCTGGTCTACAAAGCGAGTCCAGGACAGCCAGAGATATTCAGAGAAACCCTGTCTCGAAAAACCAAAAAAAAAAAAAAAAAAAAAAAATGGAAACTATGTTGGGCATGTGGTATGTGTGCAGGTGTCCGTCACAGATGTCAGTTTTCAGGAGCCGTCCACCACAATGACTCATTATGTATACCTGGTCAGCCTACAACTCTATGCAAACCAAAAGGGCAGCAAACTCAGCCTGACTTACAAGTGCTGGGATACAATGCGTGCACATCTGACATTGCTTTTGTTGTTTTTACTTTGTTTTAGAGACAGTCTCTCACATGCCCCAGGTTTGGCTGCTTCGGTGAGTCCTGCTGGCCAGTGCAGTCTGGGCACCCCTTGTCTCCTTACATGAGTACTAGAGATGGAATTTGGGTCCTCATGCTTGTGTCACCTCCTCAGGCAAGAAAGTGGACATTTTACTGCCTTCTTTACATCGAAGGCTCTGAATGATGCCATGAAGAAGGTTCCCTACATCTGCTGCTGAGGGTCTAGGTTTGAAAGAGGAAAGCCATCTGGCCAATGGAGCAATGTTAGTGGAGGAGCAGAGCGGTGGTGGTGTCTGTGTATGTGTGTATGCATGTTCTTGTGTGTGCAGGCTGGGAAGCCGACATAGGGTGTGTTCATCAGTAACTTCTCCATTTTAACTTCTGAGTATCTCTCACTTGTTGACTCTGCAAGGCTGCTAGGCTGGAGAGTCAGCAAGCTCAGGGATCCTCGTGTCTCTGCCTCTCCAGTGTTGGGATTAGTGGTGTGCACTGCCTCACCCAGCTTTCTATATGGGTGTGGAGGTCAGGGCCTCATGCTTGAGTGATTGACTGAGCCATCTCCCCGGCTCCATTTATGTTTCCCCCCTCCCAGTGGTGGGGTTTAAACCCCGAGTCTTGCCCGCACTAGACAAGCACTCTACCACTGAGGTTCAAAAGTCTGACCTCAGCTCTGCCAAGCACTACTAAGAACCTCTGGGGTTACCCATGTCCTTATGTGCCATTGTTTCAGGAAAGGAAAACACCAGGCTGTCTTCTCTACCTTGCCGGGTTGTTAATGACAGTGCCAGCTTTGTATAAACCAACCATGCCCTCTTGGCATGCTCCAGCAGTACCCAGGGACGGTATGTTCATTTAACAGTCACTCAATAAACATCTGTCCACTGTGAGAAGTTCAGATATCTGAAGTCTTCAGAAGGACCCTGTTCTAGGCTTCTGTTTTGTTTCTTGCAGTTGAAAAGGTCACTTATTTTAAGAAGAAATGTCACTTTACAAAACGCTCCTTTGACTGGGTGATGTCAAATAAATTGTATGTTTTCCTGTGAGGGACAGTTTAATGGGAGCTTTCATGAACTCACAAGACAAGATGACAGAAGGGAAATTTCTCTTTGGAGTCTTTTTTTTATGCACAGGGTCTCACTGTGTAGCCCTGGCTGGTTTGGAACTCATTATGTGGACCATGATGACCTTGAACTCATAGAGATCCACTTGCTTCTGCCTCATGAGTGCTGGAATTTTTTTTTTTAAAGCAAATAGCTTTAAATAGCTACTTGTTTCTAAAGCCTCGGTATGTGATACTCTACTTTTAGGAAAACTAAAGATTGTATCCAAGCATGGCTGACTCCTGCCTGTGCTTCAAGATTTAATTATTTAAAAGTATACCAGCTGGGCTGAGGAGATGGCTCAGTGGGAACAGTGCCCACTGCACAAGTATGAGGACCCGAGTTTAAGTCCCTAACAACCATGTAAAAAGTGGGGTGTGGGTGAGATGGAGGCAGGAGGCTTACTGGGGCTTGCTGGCTATCAGCCTAGCTCCAGCAGTTCAATGAGAGACTCTGTCTCAAGGGAATAAAACATAGTGACAGGACATCTGGCATTCTCAAATACACATGAGCATACACACACACACACACACACACACACACACACACACACACACACACA
>CAJQZJ010033039.1:3907128-3949228 GCA_907164525.1 Lophiomys imhausi | reverse complement strand
CCCGAGACAGCCAAAGCCAAGGCTGCTGCCGACACCCCGAGACAGCCGGAAGCTCACTTCACTGTCGCAGGCCTATTTCACTTGTATCAGCTGTGTTTTATTTTTGAAGACAGTCTCACTATGTAGCCTGGGTGGCCTTGAACTCTAGATCCTCCTGCCTCAGTCTTCTCTGCCTGGATTACAAGTCTGAGAAGCCAGGATTTGCTTTGAAAGCTCATTTTAAAGTGAGCATTCTGAGCAGGGCGTGGCTGCTCATGCATCTGATCCTGGTACTCAAGAGGTTGAAGAAAGAAGACTGATGCCAGCTTAAGGCCAGCCTGAACGAGAGGGAGAGCCTGTCTACTAGTTGTCCAAAACTACTAGATGTCTGAAAAGCATGAAAAAAAAAGCTGTTATCTACCACAGAAAGTGTCCTGGCACACACAGACACGGCTTCTCTGTACACTAGTAAGTAGTCTTGTCTTGTACTTTTCAGTCTGGGAAAGTTGGTGGTGGGGAGACTTCTTGATTTCAAAGAAAACTGTACAGTGTGGTAAGCCACTCTGTTCCAAAGACCACACTGATGTAAAAACCAGGGTTTCTTTCAAGACCTTGGCTTTGAAATTATACCTAAGGACTTTGCCCAGTCAATATTTTCTTTCCCTAAAGCACCTGGCTTTCTGGAGTTAAGTAATACAGGCTAATACTGGACTAGAAAAGGCCCACAGGAGAATAACTCAACAAAGCTAAAGGAGGAACGCTGGAAGTTCCTACCGTCTGGTCTTCGGTTGGGCTTCCAGTTGAGATGCTTGTTTGGAGGCTGCAGTGTTGACTCTGTCAGAAGCACACTTTGGATGCCATCTGGAGGACCACGCAAGAAATGGGCTAAAATTCCATATAACAGAGGACTATTTAAGGAAGAAGGCAAAACAAAAATCAATTCACTTCCTATAAATAGGAAAAGCTTAAGACATTTACTTTAAAGGTAAACTCTGACACGGAAACAGCCATCTAACTGCCTAGATTGCAAAAGACATAGGATTACGATCCAAGCAGCTAATGTTCACTCAATTTAAAAGTACCAATTAACTTGAGTGATTATTTTGAAACCCTCAGAAAACACACTAACACCATTAAAATCATCGAAACTAAAGTGAAATTCCAATCAACCCACTGGAGTTGAGCTTGTCATCTTCAAGCCCTCTTCACACCTTTCTAGAACTTAAAACTGTTCAGCATCCACTGTCCTGTCAAGGTTGTGCCCAGAAAGCATATGGTCTGCCTTCAAACCCTGCTTTGCCAACTCCAAACCTTAGAAAACTTAGTTCCCTAAAGCTCTCAGATGTTTCTCTGTAAGGGGGTAAACAATCCTTTTTAAGAATTTATTTAAAACAAATAGGTCACATGTTTGGCATGCTGTGAATGTGTTGACAGGGTCAAGTCTCTAGCTGTGCACCTTGCACACAGTAAAATTTTGGTTACAAGAAAGCTGGGTAGTAACTAATATCTAAAAGGCTGCTACATAGTTTCCTCTTACCCATCACTGTACTACCACCAATTTATGAATGAGAAAACCAGGGCTGAGTACTGTGCTACAGTCTCTCAGGGGTAACTAACATGTACACTCATAACCAACTCCTATACACTTGTTCTTAAATATGACATCCAGAGTCCTCTTAGTCATTGGGAAGGCAGCTGTACTGATAGCACAGAAATGTTCTCCCTTCACTTCCAATCTCACCCCTGAAAATACAAGTAAATGCATTTGCTTTTGAGATATCCATCTCCTGTCCATCTGGTATAGTGGTTCAAAGTATGACACTCCTATCAAAAAACAAGAGTCTAAACATGCCTTATGTTTGACTGAACTTCACTCGCTTCTCTCAATGGGACAAGCTGGTAAGGGGAAATTCCTTGCTTCCTGGATCACTCTTGGGAAAGGCAGAGCCTGAGGCCATTCAAGCAGTCCCACAGACAGGGACATGTATGAGGAGCTAAGGCAGTCTAAAGCAGATCCCGTGGCCTCAGATGAACCTCCAGACGCCTGACACCTCGTAAGATATCTGGAGCTCCACTCAGGGAAGCCCAATTCCCAATACCCCTCACACACTGAGTTCTGGGGTGATGTGTGGGACAGGAGCTCATGACTGGGGTCACAGCAGCTCCTCCAGGTCAAGGAGAGCAGTGCAGGCTCTCAGTTAGACAGATAGATGCCTTGGGCTCATGACAGACTCCATACCTCTGTCCCTTTCAGTCAGCTTGTTTGGGAGTAAAAGTTATGTTGGAATCTGCTTCAGCTTTATAAAATTGTGTCAGATATCTTAAACTGCTTTAGATAATACATAAATAGCACACTTAATCTGCAATTTCATGGAGAGTAAAATTTATTTCCAAAAATAAGTTTTAACAGGCCATGTTAAAAAAAAAAGTATAGCACCAGATGTGGTGGCACATGCCTTTAATCCCAGCACTCAGGAGACAGGGGCAGCTGGGGACACACACGCACACACTTACTGAAGAACTGCAAGAAGCTCCCTCACTTTCTGGAAATAAAGCTGGTCAACAGTTTCCTTTTTTAACTTGTTCATCTGGAGCAAATGTCTCAGAGGCTACCAAAGGGCCAGGAAAAATCTAACAGCTACTTACTACCAACACCTGCCAAATGTAAACTAGTACATTCTGCTTGAATGACCCCATACCTAACTGCTAACCCTTAGCTACTGTGATAGTCTGAATAGGAATGCCCCCAAAGGCTCATATAGGGAGTGGTGCTACTTGAGAGGAATTAGGAGTTGTGGCCTTGTTGGAGTGGGTGTGGCCTTGAAGTAGGTGTGGCCTTGTTGGAAGTATGTCATTTGGGGTGGGCTTTGGGGTTTCAAAAGCTCAAGCTAGTCCCACTGTCTTTTCTCTTCCTGCTGCCTATGGTTCCAGATGTAGAACTCTCAGCTACTTCTCCAACATCATGTCTGCCTGTGTGCTGTCATGCTTCCCACCATGATGAGAGTGAACTAAACCTCTGAAATTGTGAGCAAGCCCCAATTAAAATGCTTTCCTTTATAAGAGTTGATGCGGTCATGGTGTCTCTTCACAGCAATAGAACACTGACTAAGACAGCTAGCTACTCCTAAGACACTTTTTACACACTTCAAAAACTGTCCAAATGTTTAAACCATTACCCACTGTTTTGCTTAACACTCAAATGCAATAATTATTGTACCCATGACCACTAGCTCTGCAGAATGGAGACAAAACCCCTTAAAGATTTATTCACCAAATAAATCTACCCCAAGTTAGATGACAAAGGCTCTTTCTGTGGCAGGATTTCTTGGGTTATATACTCTGTTTATGGATATCATGAATAACCAAGAGAGAATGTGGTTCGATGGCCTTTTGTGAGCATATCATAGAATATGCATTCCCCAGTCACTCTCTGGGAGTACTGCAGAAAACAGTGTGTGGTCACATCTCTAGTGTCCACAGCAGTGCACCACATCACAGCAAGTATCAGACAGGTTTTGGCAAAATCGTAAAATTCTGGAAAACACCCCAGTGATAAAGGAATAAATAATCCACAGCAAGAACACAATTAAAGGGGAAGCTGTGGTTCTATGTGGGAAGGAAAGGAAGCAGAGAGCCAGCCTTCAATAGATACCTCCACATTCTGAGACAAAATACAGTGCCCCCAATAAGAGGACTAAAGTGTTTGAAAAAGGATGCATATATACAATACAGTTCCCTTGTAACATGTAGAAAGGTATCAGTGGGTGGCAGCTGAGGACAACATTACACTTTTCTGTGCCACCTACATGTTTTGCAGCAAAACACCAACACTTTCACTATGACCCCCTCAGAAGAGATTTCTCCTCACTCAGGCCATTGTTCCTAGTCTATGGGTTTATGTCACTACATGTTAATACACAGTGAAAGTCAGTGTAGGCAAGCAGTCAGCTCGATGCACTCCCTCACACTTAGTGCTTCAAAGCCTTTCTTTCAGAAAGAACTCAGCTACCTAGCACAGAGCTGGACAGCATCTGCATTCTCACTGAAAATCAACATCAAAGTGCAATTTGAAGCAAATAAACATGCAGTGCTACAATAACAGTCCACTGGTGCACTCTTCACTTACTTGAATCCTTTTATTTATTTAAAATGTAGCATAATAACCATTATATTCCTTTGTAGTCTATTTAAGATTGCTGTTAAAACCTTCTGTAGTCATGTCATATCAGTACAAAGACAAATATACAGAGAAAAAACATGAAAGTATGGAACTAAGAAATGCTTTCTTTTATCCTTCTCCAAGTCACCTTGATTTAATACAGATAATCAGTTTTCTTGGTAACTGAAATTCAATGTACTGAGCATAAACTATTCATTGCCAAGAACCTGTGGATGGCTTTCTCCCTCCCAGCTCCTGTGCGAACACCCAAATAGGGCCAAGAAGATGAAAGATGAACCCACAGAAGTTGAAGAAGAGAGATCTGAGCCTTCCAGGAGAGGGAACAGTTGGTGCAAATGCAAAGAACCATGAAGCTGCAATTAACTGAGTGCCATTGAGAGGTGGGTAGAGCCACTGGAGCCTGAAGCAATGCTAAGGATTGTGACTTGCTCATGTACACCATGGAAATTCATTAAATGTTTCT
The DNA here is from genome assembly GCA_907164525.1 of Lophiomys imhausi. Classification (NCBI taxonomy): domain Eukaryota; kingdom Metazoa; phylum Chordata; class Mammalia; order Rodentia; family Muridae; genus Lophiomys; species Lophiomys imhausi. The sequence continues at coordinate 3,944,606 of CAJQZJ010033039.1, read as the reverse complement.
AAGGAAAGACAGAGGGCAGGATAAAATGATTTTGAACAAAAAGTGACTGGAGGAAAACTAGTCAGGTGGCTCTTAAACAATGTAAACAGCATGGCTCAAGGACAGGGAGAATGGACAGATAACCAGAGGCAGAATCAACAGTACTGGTGAAGGACTGGCAGAGAAAGGTTTGTCTTTAAACTGCCTGTGGACTCTACCTCTAACCCTGAGCAGGCACAAGAAAAGCCTATGAAGAAGGTGTAAATAAGCAAAAAAAAACCACCCTTGTATTTTGGACGCACTGCATTTGAGATTCCAGCAGAAAATGGTTTGACCACATTTGCCCCATGCAGACCTCCCTAGAGACTCAAGAGTACAGGGGTGGGGGGTTGTGGAAGAAAAATGAGAGTAGAAGAACAGAACCTTCGGAGTACTCATGATTTAAAGGAGTCAGTGAAGAAAGCAAGACCACCAACTGGGGAACTCTTACAACAGTGAAGAACCACAAGAAACACTGGGCAGGAAGCAGTGTAGAGAAAAGAAGTAGTATTACAACATGCTGTGAAAACTTAGACACATACTTGATGCTAGGGACAGGACAACACTAAGGGAGAGTTAGTTAAATGGTAGATATTTAACAGTTTATGATAAGACAAACATAATTATACCATAAAAACAAATAAAAAATTCAAAAAAAAACTTTTAGAAAGAAACCATGAGTCTCCAAAGATGTTTTCAGCTAGGAAATGTTCTCTGAGCTATGCACTCAGTCACTAGGTACAAGCTAATTAATTAGCCAGTTAGGGACCCTATGGAAAAATGTAAGAGGCGTTAAACACAGGGAAAGGACAAAGAAATGATCAGCATATGAGGAGAAGGAGCATTTAAGCTGCAAACAAAAAAGAGAAAGGGATGGTAACATGAAAGCAGAGGGCAATGCAGCAGATCTGGCAACGAAAGAATATAAAGCAGTAGTAGGGTGACAGGAAGCTAATTGGAGGGCCCTTTTTTTTCTGTTTAGAGAAGAGATCTGAGTTTGTTCCTATACTGAAGTGAAGGAAGCAATGAGGAGGAAGAGCTAAATATAAAGAAAAAAACAACTCAAAGAACAAAACTTTAGAAAGAAGAAAGAAAAGATCAAAAGGCCAAGAAGAGTCATCCTTAGAAAGAAGTAAGGGTAGAGGCAGCTGGAGAGATGGCTCAAAGGTTAGAAGCACTGGCTGTCCTTCTGGAGGGCCAGCCTCAATTCTCAGCACCAACATGGTGGCTTACAACCAACCACCTGTAACTCCAGCTTTAAGGGAATAAGTTATGTATGCCATGCATAGACATGCGTGCAGACAAAAAAGCTCCTATACACATAAACAAAAAAAATAAATAAATAAATGAAGTTTTAAAAAGCCAGTCGAGCCGGGCGGTGGTGGCGCACGCCTTTAATCCCAGCACTTGGGAGGCAGAGGCAGGCGGATCTCTGCGAGTTCGAGGCCAGCGTGGTCTACAAAGTGAGGCCAGGACAGTCAAGGATACACAGAGAAACCCTGTCTCGAAAAACCAAAAAAAATAAATAAATAAATAAATAAATAAATAAATAAAAAGCCAGTCGGTGGTGGTGCATGTCTTTAATCCCAGCACTTGAGAGGCAGAGGCAGGTGGATCTGAGTTCGAGGCCAGCCTGGTCTATAGAGTGAGTTCTAAGATAGCCAGGGATACACAGAGAAACCCTGTCTTAAAAAAACAAAAAAACCAAAACCAAAAAAAAAAAAAAGTTAAAAAAAAGAAAGAAGTAGAGGGCTGGGCCAGGGAGGTTGCTCAGGGTATGGGGCTTGTTGTAAATGCTCAAGGCCTTGATTCAATTACCACCATTGAAAGAAACAAATTAGGGCTGGAGAGGTGGCTCAGAGGTTAAGAGCACTGGCTGTTCTTCCCAAGGTCCTGAGTTCAATCCCCAGCAACCACATGGTGGCTCACAGCCATCTACATTGAGATCTGCCCGGGCATATATGTAGAGCAAATACTGTATACATAATAAATAAACAAAAAAAGTTTAAAAAAAAAAAGAAACAAATTAAGGAAAAGCCCTCAAAGGAAGAAAGGAAGGGAGGGAGGACAGCAGGGTGGCTGGGTAAGTGTTCAGTCCTCTGAAGTCAGAGCAAGCTCAGCTGCAGCAAAAACCTCAGTGATTTATTTGCCATTGTACTTCTTGGACTTCATATAGTGTGTTACATACAGTAAACCTGAGTAAATTCCTGTTGGATTAAAATGAATCATAGCCAGCACTATGCAATTAGGATCTGAATACAACATCTGAGAACTTCTTTTTAAAAATTTCTTACATTGAGTTGTCCTTTGATTCTTCAAAGGCATTTAGTTCACGGATGAGAAACTGTCTGTCCAATGGATCTACTGGTTGACCAGATTCTGGGGGGAGAAAAATTCAGGAAAACACTGAGCCTATTAATCTAAAGGACAAATTCAATTTTGATACTAACCATACCTCCATGTACATACATTTCTTAGATTTTGGGAGCTGACAACACATACCAAGACAGACCCAACTGTATATGATTTTAAGTCAACATATATCCATGCAATTAAATGTAGAAATTAATTACAGCTTAATGTATACATTTTAGCTCTCCAATTTGTGATTGGTAATATGGTTTCTATATTTAAAACTACAATGTCGGACTTCAGAATGATTTTGGAAATGCCTACAGATTAAACACATGATAATACTAAATAACTCATTTTAAAAATATATCCATTTAGGGCTGGTGAGGTTGCTCAGAGGTTAAGAGCACTAGCTGCTCTTCCAGAGGTTCTGAGTTCAATTCCCAGCAACCACATGATGGCTCCTGATCTGATGCCCCCTTCTGACATGCAGATAGGGCACACATAAATTAAAAAAAAAAAAGTTCTTAGCCGGGCGGTGGTGGCGCACGCCTTTAATCCCAGCACTTGGGAGGTAGAGGCAGGCGGATCTTTGTGAGTTCGAGGCCAGCCTGGTCTACAAAGCGAGTCCAGGACAGCCAGAGATATTCAGAGAAACCCTGTCTCGAAAAACCAAAAAAAAAAAAAAAAAAAAAGTTCTTTTAACTGTGCAATGGTGGCTCATGCCTTTAATCCCAGTACTTGGGAGACAGAGGCAGGCGAATCTCTGAGTTCACGGCCAGTCTGGTCTACAGAGCGAGTTCCAGCCAGCCAAGGCTATAACAGAGAAACCCTGTCTTGAAAAACAAAAATCCATTCAGGGATAATAATTCTAAAATTAAAATTAATTATCATATTTTTAGACTGAGTCTCATTCTAGCCCAGAATGACCTCAAATTCACTATACAACCTAGACTGGCCTTCGACTTACAGTAATTCTTCTGCCCTTGCTTCCTGAGTGATGGAACCACATGTGTAAGTCACCGTCTCCCTGGTGAGAGTGAAATGCTAGAGCCACCTGAAAGCAGTAGCAGTTATTACCTGAAGGGACGCAAAGCATTTACTTCCCAGACAATATGGCAATTCCATCTTTAGTTATTTATCTATAAAAATAAAATGACATTCAAAAAAACTTTGATGTGTTTTTGAGGATTTGACTCATTGCTGCCAGACAGTAAACAATCAAATGCCTGAGAGCAGATAAAATGGCTTGGCCACAGTACTTCCCTATTCACAGGAGAAAATCAACAAGACCTAACTAACCCCGAGGGCTTTTGTGTTTGTTTTTTGAGACAGGATTTCTCTGTGTAGCCCTGACTGTCCTGGACTCACTCTGTAGACCAGACTGTCCTTGAACTCACAGAGATCCACCTGCTTCTGCCTCCCGAGTGCTGGGACTAAAGGTGTGCGCCACCAACACCTAGCCTTCCAGTACATTTTACTATGTCACGTGAGGCAGCATCAAAAGGCATCTCCTTTAGGCTTCCATTTATATGGCAATCTGGAAAAGGCAAACCTGATGAACAGAAACTCAGTGTCCTCCCTCCCCCTAGTGCTGGGAACTAAGCTCTGGCCTCACAGTTCAGCAAATATTCTACCACTAAGCAACAGTTATAGCTCTTTTCTATTTTTTATTTTGAAACAGTGTCCTGCCTTAGTCCCTTTAGTTTGGGATTGTAGGCACAAGCAACCATACCAATCTAAACCACCAAAACATTTAATATGAAACTAAGAACTGTCATTATTTCATCCTAGGGATGCTCAATTACAAGATACCTAGCTGATGGCATTTTCAAATGTTTTTTAAAAATTTTTTCTCAGCCTGGCGGTGGTGGCGCACGCCTTTAATCCCAGCACTTGGGAGGCAGAGGCAGGCGGATCTTTGTGAGTTCGAGGCCAGCCTGGTCTACAAAGTGAGTCCAGGACAGCCAGGGCTACACAGAGAAACCCTGTCTCGAAAAAACCAAAAAAAAAAAAAAAAAAAAATTTTTCTCTCTCTCCTTTGGAATGTTGATGATATAAGACGGCCGGCTATAACAAACTGAGGGAAATAGACAGTGATATTATCTTTAGAGATGCTTCAAAATATTATCCTTTTTGAGCATGTATGTTTAATATCACATGGAAAACCTGCAGAAGGCCTTAGCTCTTACTTTCCCTGACAGCATAAAGCTCATCAGAACTTGTTCATGCTATGACAAGAGCCCATGGGATACTAAGTGTTCAGTCACCTGCATGATGCAGTAATGAAACTACATATTCAAGGGTAAATGCTTTCTAAGAACTAGAAAAAGGATTAAAGCAGATTTTCTTCTCCAGTGATGAATAACCACTTACCTGCTATGAGGACAGAGGCTGTGTACTTGTACTTGTTGAATTCCAAATACTCCCTAATTAGTTCATTAATTAGAAGGTTTTCATGAGACAACGATGGTCGGGGTTCACTGTCATCATCTAGGGCACTGAAAACTTCAGCACGGATCCTTGCTTTTAAATGTCCTAACACTCCCTTTTTTTCCAAGGTGTCCTTTAAAACTGTTAAATATAAAATATAAATGTTTCTGTTATAGTCTACATGTTGACATTTTAGGAATGTGCTAAAGAAAAATATTTAAAAGAATGACATAAATATAGCTCTTGATTTGAAGAGACAAGCTGAACAATGCCATCAATATCATAAGCTGTATTTGCAAAACTTAAAGTCCCCATATTATAATAATGTACTCTCAACATATTTGTGCAAATTCAAATTTGTCCATGCCATATCTTTAGTTAGAGACTGTAGTTTGATGGGAGATAAGGATGAACAGAATTACAGTTAGCTTACACTCCAATCTCCCACATGGGATTCAGACATTACTAATAGCCTTTAGTCCCAAAAAATGATTATGAAAAACAACTACCCTCCACAAAAGAGGGAATATGTCATTATTATTATTATTATTATTACAGAAAAACTTTTGAGATCCTTAGGTGACCTTTTCTCTCTCTCTCTCTCTCTCTCTCTCTCCTCACTATGCAGCTCTGGTTGTTCTGGAACCTACTATGTATACCAGGCAAACCTCGAACACACAAAGAGATCCACATGCCTCCCACGTTTTACCCAGATGAATGGCAGCACATTCCTGTAATCCAAGTTCTTGGGAGACTGGGAAGTCAGACCAGCTTGTGTCTCATGCCTGGGCTATAGCCCAAGCTAACTTTAAACTTATGTAGGCTTAGAATGACCCTGAATTTCTGATCCTCCTACCTCTATCTCACAAGTAGGTTGTGTTGGGATTATGGATATACACTACCACCCCTAATGTCTATGTTGCTAAGGACTGAACTCAGGGCCTCATGCATGATAGACAAGCTCAATCCCTAGCTGAACACTAACATTTTGAAATTTCAAGCCTTGTTAGAAATGTAAAACAGGGGCTGAAGAGATGGCTTAGTTAAAAAAAAAAAAAAAAGCATACTGTTCTTACAGAGAACTTCAGTTTGCCTCCTGGCACTCACATGGGCAGCTTACAACCATCTGTGACTACAGGGGAACTGATGTCCTCCTCTGGGCTCTTCAGGTAACTGCAGTCATGTATATATACACACACACACACTCCCACACATCTACACAAATAAATCTTTAAAAAAGAAACATAAAGAGACTCTAATAAGGGACTATACCACTGTTAGCTTAAAGAGTCAGGAGTATGAAAGCTAAATGTTACCCCATGTCTTGAATGATACACTGTGACAAACATCAGAAGTTGAGATAATGGGCTTTAACTATAAGAACCTTGTATAGATGAGGGACTTGGGCTGAAATGTTACCATTTCTCAACAGTAATCTGAAGCTTTCCTTTTTCAAACAGTCTTTTGTGGCTAAATGGCAATTCTAGAGAATCAACATAATCCCAGAATACAACAAAAGCTCTAACATAGTGCCTTACACTACTGATGAAAACCTGTAGTTTAACACTGCACTTTGCTCTGCCAATGGCAAAAGTATTAATATGCCACAATACTCAAAATCCATAAGGCAGCTTATTCATTTAGGTACACACAGCCAAGTTTCTAAGCTTTGGTAAATAACAACAATCCTTGGCTGTGTGATAAAGATATACACTCAGACTTTTTGTCTTTCTTCTCCTTCATTTTGAAAGCATTCCTTCAACCTTTTTGCAGGTATACTAACTGCAGTTGTCAACCAATTATACTTTGTAACAGGGCCATAAAAGGGAAGCTTTATCATACTCTTGGGATCATAACACAACCCCTGTTCTCTAGTTCCATCTTTGGAAATTAAGGGAGAAATTCTTTTCTACTGGCAAGCATCCTGTCCCAATTACTCTAGAGTACACACAGTACAGCCTCAAACTTAGCAGAAAGTGAAAAGTACTGAAGATGGAATTGGGAAATGTAGCATGTCCTTCATGGCTTGGTGGCAGATTCCTAATCTATGTCTCAGCTGCCTTCTCTGAAGTAATGACCTTCTCAGAGAAAGATCTTGGTGAGATGGAAGAGTGCTCTAAATGAGAAAGATCACTGATTACGAAACAAGTTTTTATTACGTTTCTCTTGAACACAAAGTATATCGATAACCTGAGAATGCAGAAAAATATATGGAAAGAGGCCTGTAAATCAACAGGGGCCACCCCTAACCTTAAGGGTTGTCACTTTCTAGACTCTTTATCATTTTACTCTTTGTAGTTTTATGCTTACACCACTGTCACCATAAAAACCTCTTCAGGAATCTGACTTATTTCCCCCAGAACTATCTTGTTTATTCAATACACATGTGCTATGCATACCCCACCCCCTAGAAGAGCTGCATTGATTCATGGTTTAAGTCCCTCCTGGGAACTGCGGCATGCCTGCTTTTGGAATGCTCACCAGCATAGTGTCCCCAATACACATGCAGCCAATGGTTACTAAATCTCTGTCTCCAAGCCACTTTACTTGGTCCTCTCCAAACTTCCACTACCACTGGCTTAGTCTGAATTCTTTGAAACTCAGTCCTGGCTTTACTCACTGGGAAACAGAATGGCATGGTGATTAAGACTTGGCGCACTACTGTACCTTACAGGGTTTTCACATGAGTCTATTTTTACCTGAACTATCGTGGGTGAAATATTCCCACCTCTCAATGTATGGATACAGGGCTGTTACACGAAATCAAGTAGTTGTTGGATGAGTTGTGAAGTGTCTGACAGAATCACACACTTAACTACAATTATGACTTAAACATTAACTATAATTACTATTCTGAGTTAACAGTATACAGGTGTTATTGATGGCTACTCTTTGTTTTTGTAGTACTGAGGATGAAACCTCCTGTTTGCACCCTGAACATAACCACTTTGAAAAAAACTCTTCTGCAAAATTCTGAAGAGTCGTCAAGATGGGCAACTCTGTCTCAGGTTTCTCCCAAAAGACAAGGAGGCCCTATCCACAGGTTGTCGTCCAGATGAGCTAGCCGCTCAAATCGTTGAGGCGTGTGTCTGTCACCAGCCGCGGCTGCGGTGTGTCATGGTCAGCCCTGAACACAGGCCCTTGACGCTGTCTGCTCATCTGGGCTCTAAGAGATGCTCAGACGTTCTGAGGGGACCGCAGATTCCAGTACCATCTTCCAGCTCCAAGTCCGGTCCTACCACAGCTCATGCGCAGAGGCCGCTCCCCGCGGGCAATGCCACCTCAGGACGACCCTGTAAGAGGCCGAGCCGGTGTCCCGCGCGCGCGCTCTCCTTCCGTCCCCTCCCTATCACAGACTGAAGGCCCGACGCTTCCCACAGGGGAGCGTTCCCTCAATGCACTCACCAGCTTTCAGCTCAGTAACAGTCGCCATTCTTCAACGGCCGCTGGTGCCACGCCTCTGCGGTGCGTACGCACAGCTCGGCGGCGGTCTCCAACCAATAAGAGAACAGCTCTCTCCAGGCTCAACCTCGACTGTGTCTGTGTCTGCGCTCCGGTGATTGGCGAGTCGCTCCAAGAGATTCCACCAGTCAGCGAGCGCGGGAGGCGGGCCATGATGCTGGGGGGCGGAGGAAGGGAAAGAGGGCGGAACCAGAGCCGAATTAGTTGCGGACCGTTAGTTGCCTGTGGTCGCCGCTGCAATCCCAGAGTTCAAGGTGCTGACTGCTCACGTCACCTCGGAAGGCGTTGTGGATGGTACCGAGTGTGCAGCTTAGACTCAACCCAGTGTCAAAATTACCTGGAAGACTTGTTAGGACAGATGGCTCTCACCCACCTTTGGGTCTTTCTGAGGCGAGGACCGAGAGTTGGTTTTTCTGTCAAGTTCCGAAGGATGCTTGCGGATGGATGCTGCTAGTCTGAGAAATACCAGTTCAAGAATCATCTTAAAGCCGGGCGTGGTGGCGCACGCCTTTAATCCCAGCACTCAGGAGGCAGAGGCAGGCGGATCTCTATGAGTTCGAGGCCAGCCTGGTCTACAAAGCGAGTCCAGGACAGCCAGAGCTGTTATACAGAGAAACCCTGTCTAGAAAAACAAAACAAAACAAACAAACAAAAAAAGAATCATCTTAAGGGGCTGGAGCGGTTAAGAGCACTGGCTGCTCTTCCAAAGGCCCGGGGTTCAAATCCCAGCACCCACATGGCAGTTTACAGCTGTCTGTAATTGCCAGGAATGGTGGCGCACACCTTATATCCTAGCACTCTGGGTTAGAGGCAGAGGCAGGTGGATCTCTGTGAGCTCAAGGGTAGCCTGCCTGGTCTACAAAGTGGGTCCAGGACAGCTGGAGATAAACTCTATCTATAAAAAAGGAATCATGTTACAGATCACTCACTCTAAGATGGACACTAGGAAGCCTTTACACACCTCAGGTCAATGATGCCCACTTTACAGAGGAGGAAACTTCCATGGTGAACGACCTTCGTTGAGATCACCGGCAGTGGTGGAGGTTGCAGTCACCCATTGCAGCCTCGGTGGCCATGATCAAAGTGGCTGCAGCAGCGATTCATCAAAGTGGTCTAACCCCCCCCCCCCCAAAAAAAAATGTCAGTACAATCCCTGAGCAGTACACTGCAAAAGCATTCTGCCAAGGTTGTGTGCGCACCCTTTCCTGCCCCAGCCTGTGGGACTGGAGCAGTCAAAACGGAGGCTCCTGGACCTCCTGTTAGAATGGCACACTGCGGTTGGGAGCTGTACTGCCTTAGCAGTTGACCTGCCTCAACCTGGTGTGGAATAGCGGAGCTGTGCACAGTGATGACGTCTTTCCTGTCTCAGCCCTTTGCCTCGGGCGCTTTCCACCTTTCCACCGAAACAGCACCTTTCCTGCCTCAGCCTACTGCCTGCTGTCAAGGGAGCTGTCAGCAGAGGCAGCACCTCTGCTCCAGTCTCTGTCGGCTATTCCTGCTGTGGGAAAAGGCTTCCCTGCCATGGACTTCCTTTGTAATCTTGGGTATTTTGTAATCTTTGTAAACCCTCAGGGCAGGGAAAGTGGCCAGATGCCCTCCTGAGGAGCTCCAGCAGCCCAGCTTCCCCCTATACCCCAACCTGGCCTCTCTGCTATAACATTTTCAAATTCTGTAACTGTCACAAAGGTTATCTTCAGGCCCTCAATAGGACACATCCCAGATTATGCTACTTTAAGGTGAAAAGTCTGAACAAAAGAAGCCCACCAATCCCTGAGCTCTCCAAGCCCAGGAATTGAAAGTCCACCAATCCTCACTTTTGAAATCCCTGCCCTAGAAAGCTCCGCCCCCAAGAAACCTTATCTAAACCCTGCACTTTCCTTAATTCCCTGCTGCCCCCTCCAGGGAATTGGGGCAAGCCACACCCTGGATTTGTCCCCCCCTCACCCTGGACCCACCAATAAATCTCTCTTATGAGATTTGCTGCCTGCTGAGACTCTTTTATCGGGAAGAAGCAAAGAAGCCAAGAAGCAATGAAGCAGTGAAGAAGGAGCAGGACTTAGGCCCCAGTGCTCCACAGCTCAGCTAGTGTTGGGGAAACTCTCCCCTGTGAGCTGCAACAGCTGGAGAAGGAGCAGGGGTCAGCTCAGCTGGGGTTGAGGAAACTCTCCCCTGTGAGCTGCAACGTCTCTGCTGAGGAAGCCTCTTCTCAGAGCTGTGTGGTTCCTACACCCCAGTGCCCCAGGATGCCCTTTCACTGGAACATTGTCCCACCTAAAAGAGCTGTGTGGTTCCTGGGCTCACCAGTCCTATGATACCTTTCTCAGAGCTGTAACACTTTCATTGGGGATACTCTGTCCCCTCAGAGCTGTGTGGTTCCTGGGCTCACGAATCTCAGGATACCTTCCCATCTGTACAGCCCAAATGCTAACAGAGGTGATACCTAAACCCAGGTCCATGTCTTTTCAAAGCCTGCTCTCTACATTAGCGTTAATACCAAGTACATTTGGAGTCTTCGAGTTATTTATGGAAATGGCTGATAAAGAAGAAGATGTAGCATTACAAGAAGAAAAAAGAACATGGGAACAATTCATTCAAAACGGTGTGAGGCAGTATGACTGCAGTTGGCTATCCAGGGAGGCCAAAGACACTGCTAAATAAAAAGCAATTTTAATCTAGATTCTAAAACTGGACCCTTAAAATTCTAGACAGTCTAATAGTATAAGTCTATTTATTAGTGGATGCCAGTGAGCATGCTTTCAAGGAAGTGAAATGTAAGAAATAGGGAGTATAAACTTTAAAAAATTCATTGTTTTGTTTTTGGTCTCACTGTGTAGTTCAAACTGTCCTAGACAGGCATTCACTCTGTAGCCCAGGCTGGCATTGAACTAAGGAATAGTCTTCCTGCCTTAGTCTCAGAGTTCTGAGATTTTACAGGCAAGAGTCACCATCCTGGTACAGCTTGTTTTGTTTATTTTTAAATTTGCTTCAGGAAGGGCTGGAGAGATGGCTCAGAGCACTCGCTGCTCTTCCAGAGGTCCTGAGTTCAATTCCCAGCAACCACGTGGTGGCTCATAACCATTGTAAATAGATTAACCATCTATAATGAGCTCTGGTGCCCTCTTCTGGCCTGCAGGCCTGCATGCAGATAGAATAAAATCTTTTTCAAAAATTTGCTTCAGGAAGATACATGTATGGTCTTCCTAAGGTCGGCTTTGTTTGTTTTTTAAGCTTTTTCTGAAGTACATAAGGGTGCCTTTGAGTTAGCCTTCCTTTCTTTAGCCTCCCAAGTTCTGCAACGACAGATGTGTATCAGCATACCTGACTCCTGAGATAGTTCTAAAATTGACAGTTTTAAAAGTTTGAAATCCACCTAGAGGAATGGCTTGGTGAGTAAAGTGCTTGCTGCATAAGTTTGAAGAGCTGAGTTTAAATCCCCAACACTCATGTAAAAGCTGGTTTGGGCTTACCTTAATCTCAGTACTTAGGAGACAGAGACAAAGGATCCCTGGGCCAAGGTGTCTTACTAGAGTAGCCAAATCAACAAGCTCAAGTGAGAAACATTGCCTCAATGTAAAAATTAGATGGCAATGGAGGAAGACACAACATCAAAACTCTAGAGGAATCTGTTCTTATCCCAGACTAGTCTATTTTTTTTTTTTTTTACCATGTGGGGTAGATCTGTAACCTTGGAAAAGTGTCGTTCAGTTAGCCTTTCCTATTTTGTGAAACCATGGTTCCTGAATTCCTGGTCAGCAACTCAGGAAATTAGAAAGATTGACTAAATTCTACAGGTGAGTACAGCACTGCTGAATATATAGATGAGAAATTCAGAGGCAAAGCAGAATGTGACTGAGTTATTGTAATCACCATGCATTAAATGACATCCATCACTATGCTGGCCAAAAATAGACCCACAGCAGCCATTCCAAATTTCCCCTTAAAAGCGCTTGATGTGGTAGCATGTCTATAGTACCAGTTACTCTGTAAGCTGACAAGAGGATTGCTTAAACAAGGAGCTCAGACACACCCAGGGCAATCACAGTGGTGCTGTTTCCTGTGGGCTTGACATGATTATCACCATCATGAAGCAGAGCACTGTGGTGACTTATATAAGACTGTAGCCATGGCAACAACATAAATAGTTAAAACTGCTCCAGCTACAGTGAATCTTGGAAATGCTAAAATATAGCAAAGGTTTAAAAAAAAAAAAGAGGAGTGGGACTTTGCAATGGTACCCCTGCTTTGAATCACCCATGCTCTTGTGAGGAATTTAGTAGACTCACTTACTTACCAAGGTGAACTCAGTAAAATCTTCCTTTGGTCTGTCTTCTTCACTATTTGGGATGAATAGACACATCTCCCCAGGAAATTCACACAACAGGAACATATGAGATCCTAGCCCTTTAAATAGTAAGAATTTAGGAATAAACATTCATTCCCATTGAACACTGTTGATAAGGATGTGGAAGGCAGGAAATGCCAACTCTAGGTGAGCTAAAATTGTACCACCAATTGACATCAGAGGTTGTTTGACAAGATCAAACAAACTTTCTCACCTGTAAACATACTTGTTCTTGTCCTCAGTATATCTTATAGACCTATTAGCAGCTAATAGAAAAGGACTAATTTATGAGGATATTGCACAGGATCAGAAAGATTTAAATAAAAGCAACTGATGGGACTGCCACCAAACCTGACAACCTGAGTTTGGAGCCTGGATCCCACACATACGGAGGAAAGAAAGAACTGATTCTCAGACACTGTCCTTTGACCTCCATATGCACACTGTAGCATGAGCACATGCCTTCCCTAAGAAGAAAGGTTGACAATCCTAAGTGTCGTCAAGGACATTATGTGAGTGGCATGGTAGGGTTACTTTGGAACACAGCTCTGCAAATGTTTATTTAGTCATACATGTGGCTGATGCTATAATCCCAATCCTAGGAAGTTTATTTAGACCAGTGAAAACATGTCCACACAAAAACCTGTGTGCAATGATGGCATATTTAGTGACAACTGCCCCAACTTGGAAACAGCCTAATGTCTCATAACTGCTGAATAGATAAATGAACCATGGTGTGTCTTACGGGATATTAATGATGAAAAATGAAAAGGAGCTGAGATTTTGAGACATGATACATGTCTGACTTTCAAAAACACATGTTCAGTGAAAGAAACTAGGTTCAAACAGCTGCACTCTATGTGATATTTGAGAAAAAGCATGCCACAGAAGCCATCAGCAATCACCCACTGTTCAGGATGAGCTGCTCAGAGTCCTCTAGGGAACTGTGGGGCAGTGATAAGTCTTCTCGGTATCTTTAACATAATTAAACCATCATACATGTTTATCAGAATCAACTGAGCGGGAAGCTTAGAAGGGTGATCTTTACCTCAGTCAATTTGAGTTGTTAAAAAGCCACTGAACTCTAGAGTTGTAGTAACACACGTATGCTCTCAGTGCTCAAAAGTAGAGGTGGGAGGATCATGAGTTTTAGTCCATCCTGGGCTACACAGGAAGAACCTCAAAGAGTCTCCAAAACCAAAACAAAAATAGCAGATATATCAATATCATTTGCTCAGGGACTGGGTTAGTGAGTTGTGCTAAACCATGTAAGGAGCATCCTGAGTCCTTCATAGAAGAAAGATCTTTAAACACTTGTTATCACCACCAAAATGCAAGCACAGGGAATGTGTTCTTCTGAAATACGCACAAGAAAACATAAGTGGAATATGCTCCAGAGGAAGAGAACTGAGTGACTAAGGACCCAGGATAGAGTTACTTGGTTCACAGACATATTTTGATTTCCTTTTTTGGTGGGGGTGTTTGGGAGAAGGAAGTTGGGTTTCTTGTTTCTCAGGATCTCAGGCTGGCCTGAAACTTACTACACAGCTAAGGATGACCTTGAGCTTCTGACTCTGCCTCCATTCCCTGGTTGAATTGATTTACATTAAAAAAATAGTTTTTATATGTGTGCACATAATGTATGTGTATGTATGCCAGTGGTTCTCAACCTTCCTAATGTTGCAACCCTTTAATACAGTTCATGTTGTGATGACCCCCAACCATAAAATTATTTCGTTGCTACCTCATAACTGTAATTTTGCTACTGTTATTAATCATAATGTAAATATCTGATATGCAACCAAAGGAATTGAAACCCACAGTTTGAAAGCCGTTGGTATGGCATGGTGAACATGAACATCAGAGGACAACTTTGTGGAGTCAATTGTCTCTTTCCACTTCGACATAGGCTCTGGGGATCAAACTCAGATCTTCAGGGTTATGTACCAAGTGTCTTTATCTTCTGAGCCATGATTGACATTTTTTTTTCAAGACAGGGTTTCTCTGTATAGCTCTGGCTGTCCTGGGCTCACCTTGTAGACTAGGCTGGCCTCAAAGCCACAGAGGTTCTGCCTCTGCTTCCTGAGTGCGAGGATTAAAGGTGTGCACCCCCACACCTGTCAATTACAGACAACTGTGAACTGCCATGTGGGTGCTGGGATTTGAAACCAAATCTTTTTAGAAGAGCAGCCAGTGTTCTTAACCGCTGAGCCATCTCTCCAACCCCATGATTGACATTTTAAACTAAGCACCTGCACCACTGTGAATGGAAAGCTAGGAGGAGGTGCCATGAAATAATGCTGCTTCTGATTGCCAGGGGCATCGCTTACTCCCTGTCCTTGAGCCCACACAGCTGTTTGTAGGAGTCCTCTCAGCTATGTGCACTCTCATTTATGGAAATGGGAATGTGTTAACTCATCCCTTGATCAATGAGTGGCGAGAGCCAGTGGATGATCCATATCTGCGATGGACACGTCTTATGCATACTCTGGTCTACATAGTCTCCAGGAGACTCCAATGAGACCCAGTCTTAGCTGTCCAAATGGTATCACAGCTTCCATTAAATTTGCCAACTTCCTCATTCTCCCTCCATAGTCCCTGACTCTAGTTTCCTGAAACTCTTCCCCAAACAAACAAGTTACGTGAAAATCCTAGTGTCAGATTCTGTTTTTACGTTAGACTAAACTAGGACAATTGCATTAGTATACAGTGTCCTTCTTCATCCACATGAGAGGATCCTTACAGATAGCAATATCCAAGGACATTAAACGGTCTTACATAAAATGGCATAGGATTTATGTAAAATCCTCAGATACTTCTCAGGGGTATCTAACTTTGTGGGGGCAGAGGTACATATTCTTATATATGCAGATGCTCCTGTATGCATGCAGAGGACTGAGGGCAATCTCAAGTGTCACCTCAGGAAAACCCAACTTGTTTTTTGAGACAGAGTATCTTGCTGCCCTGGAATTTGCCAAGTAGACTAGACCAACCAGCCAACAAACTCAAGGGTCCAACTGTCTCTGCCTCCCCAGTGCTGGGATCACAGCTGTCTTTTTACAGAGGTGCTGGGGATGGAACTCTAGTCCTCGTGCTTATGGGCATAGTTCTTTACATTGAGTCATCTCCACAGCCTTGTCTAATCTCTTAACATTGCTATATGACACTGTCATCTACAGTGTGTCAGGGCACAATCATAGCTATCCTAGTATGTATGAGACCCATGGGTTCTAGGTTGGATATGTTTACTTAAGCCATCTTGACATGACTTGTAATATTCAACATAGTACTGATGACATGTAAATTGATTTTTTTCCTCTCCTCCCTGCCCTGTGTGTGTATGTGCACATGCACCATGTAGGTGCCCATAAGACCACAAGGGGGCATTATATCCTGTAAAATTGAAGTTACAAGTGGTTGTTAGCTGTCTGATGTAGGTGCTGAGAACCAAACTCAGGTCCTTTGCAAGGGCAGTATGAGCTCTTAACCATGGAGCCATCTCTCTAATAATATCTAATAAATAGATATTATATTATACTGTCTAGGGAATAAGTCTGTGCATATTGAGTTTAGATATTATTACATTTTCCAATATTTTCAATAATTGAATCCATGGATATTAACTGCAGATATGTATGAACAAATGCTTTCAGAGTACAGCAGCTTTATTCCAACTAAGGTAAGCCAGGAGTGGTATTGAATTAAAGTCAAACCTGCCATGTGGCTCCTTAATATGGTAATTATGATCTTCAGACACTAGTGGAAGATCATGGCCACTGATAATCTCAGGTGGAAAAAATAACAGTGAATTTCATGGAGCCTAAGTCCATGAGCTATTTGGGAATTTTAGGATGGGTTTCTCACTTTTTGTTTTATTATCGTGCAATAGTCTAAGCCATCACCTTTTTACTTATGTGTATAAAACTGTGTGCCACAACATTCCAAGCAAGGGGGAGGAAGCTCCATTCATGTGGGACCTGACATGTCTGTGAGTGTGTCGACAGACATCAATGACACCCATTTCTGTAAACAAAGCCAAACCAAGAATTGACAGGCTTCAACAAAACTCAGACAGGTGAAGAGTTTCATCTGGTGTTTAAGATGTTTGCTGACTCCTACATTCCAGTTCTATGGTTTTTCTAGGAAAGAGGCATAAACTTGGCTCAGTGATTATTCTTTCCTAACAATAAGACAAATAATAAAAAGAACAACAAGATATGTGGATTGGGGCCTCTCTAGTGTGCATACTTTCCTGATCCATAACACAACTGAGTGATAGACAGCCGTGAAGAAAGAAGGGTAAGCTTGAAGGTGTGAGGCACTGGAGGTAATTGAATAAGTCAGTGCCTGACTCCAAGGCCACTGATCACACTAAGACACCTTGAGCAGTCTTTTTCTTTTCCCAGAACTCTTCCTTTCATATCTATTTCACTCTTCACTTTCTTTCCTTTCTCCTTCTTTCCTCTCTTCTAATTCTTGTCTGTCTTTCTCCATCTTTCTCTTCCTTTTCTTCATCTGTCTCTCCTTCCTTTCCTCCTTTCCTCCCTTTCTTTCTCCCTCCCTTCCTTTCTTCCCTCCTCTCCCCTCTCCCAAATTTTCTTCTATGTCTACCTCTTCCACACCACACTCCCTCTGTTCCCTTCCTTTCCTTTCTTAGTGCAGCCCTTTGTCTGGACTGTTTCTTTAGTTCTAGTTCATGACCACTCAGTCATTTCTTTTTAAACTATCTGGAGTCAGATTGGGCTCCTCTATCTTGGGATTGAGAAGGATTGAGAATGAGGAAAGGTAAAAATTAAAAGAAAAATTTCAAGTAAAGATTCATTACCCTGGCCCCACTCCTAAGGCCAAGGTTATATTAGCTTTTTAGGGAAAAGTCCTCTCAGTGCTTGGTCCCTCTTGGAATCAGTTGGAACTTAGGTGAGTTATTTAGGATTCCCGTTAGCATGGAGCTTCCTAGGGATGGTGGAGGTTGTGTTGAGGCTGCTTAGAAGCTCACTTTCCTCCTTTCCCACCAGGAGTGTTCCCACAAACATCTAACACACATCAGCTCCCTCTGGAGCTTCCCAAGGAATTTAAGACGCCATCTCAGGGATCAGTGACAAGTCAGCTGCCTCTGATCCCCTTCCTGCTCCACTCCCTGAGGTGTGCCAGGTGACTCATGGATCAGTCATGCCACAACAGAGTGTACCTGGCACCAACAGAAAGTCTGAGCTCACCTACAGCATGCCATACAGTATGTCCTGGGAACTCTACTCCACATCAGATGCCTGGGGAGTCTGCATTGAGTGACAGAAAATCCTTGACTATCTCACCTGCATCTTGGAGAGCAGATATTTGCAGAATGACTGACTGAATTCTCCCAAGGCACCACACCCAACAGATAAAACATTTATAGATATGAAGTCACTGACCCAAAGCAATCAGAACACTAGGGGAGGTGTGGCATTTAAATTCAGATTTGAATGAGCCTAAAGGCCAGTTCTCCCCACAACAATGAGACCATGGAATTCAGAAGGAATAGAAACAATATTTAAATGCTGTCAAGAAGGAAGTTTTACAGTGCAATTTGTTTTTGTTCTGTTTAGGTATTTGGTTTTATTTGTTTATGTTTAAAGGCGAATATTTATGCAGTCCTTTAGAGCAAGCAAAATGGGTCCTCCAGGTAAAATGATCCCTTGTTCCTCCTCCACTAGCCATTTGGACAGGTGAGCAAGAAACTCACTTAAAGCCTTGTTTACCAAGTGAATTAGAGATTAAAGAATTCTTGAGGTAACTCTTGCTGAAATGCAAGCTGTTAGAGGAAAATAGTCCAACAAAGCTGTGGGCTGGGCTCACAGGAGTTTAATGTCCTCTCACCAAAACTTAGTGGTTTCCTTTCCAGGAGAGGCACAGCAGAGACTCCAGAGAATGGAAGAAATCCTCCTGTAGGAGGGAATTTATAAATATGGACAGCAGCTTTTTGGAAATAGAAACTTCTCTGAAGATAAGCCAAGGCAACTTTTGCAAAGATGCATGGTGCAGGGGCTGGGGGGATGACTTGATGGGGAATGTGCTTGTTGATTCAAAGGCATCAGGCAGAATCCTGAGGGTTTCACATTCTTCCTGGATTTATTAATGAAGAAAATAGCCCTTGTCTTTATTTGCAATGTTGGAAAAGGAGTGGCTGCTACTTTCAAAGATCGTTCATAGGAAACACTTCATGGGATCACTCCATTTCATCCTCCCAGGAGCCCTGAAGACTGATGGGAAAGACAAGGATACCAAGTTTCCGGAGGATAGGTTGACCCACCTAAGGCCACACAGCTGGACCCAAACAGTCTGATGATGCCAGCTAGACTACATGTGTTAGATCACAGATTCTTCAGTTGTCTTTTTCCATCTCCCAGGATTCAGGCCAGGCTCTTCACCCCCCACCCTCCTTTTTCTGGATGGAGTTGATAAAGCGTGCTGTGGTCTTGGGGCTATTACAAAAGGGTTCAGTTCGTAGTCTTCCCACTGGCAGCTGTGAACAGGCCCAATCTCCCTGATTCCTAGAACAAAAGCAGCCTTGAATTATAACTTCCCTTTTTATCTAATGCCTCCCTGCCTTGTGACTCCTAGGACATAGGCCAGGCTAGGTCACATGGTAAGTTTGTCCTCGCTTCCCTCAAAAACTGTAAGACTCAAACTCCCTTTGTCCTCTGGAATTGAAGGGAAGGTATTCTCTATTCAAAGCCCCAGCTACTGTGGTTGCCAGTGGTCACGATATGATATCTCTCCTGACATTCTGATAAGCGAAGGGCCTGTCTTCAGGACCTCCTATGATCCCACACGTGGCAGCTATGTCTCCTAACACTCCTTCACCCCAAGACTTCAATCATGGCTGCCTATGACAAGCCTGTAACTCTCTTCATAAAACTAGCTTCTTTCTATATGCGTGTATTAACTTCTAACAGTATAGTGGTTGGAATGAACTCCCAAATCCTCAGAATTTTAGCAAGAATTAGCAATAATTAATTTAATTGATTAATATGGCTATTAGGGCATTGGAGCTGGTCATTAACCCACCACCCACAAATAAACTCAGATGGAGGGAGACCTGTTACTTTTTTTTTTTTTTTTTTTTTTTGGTTTTTCGAGACAGGGTTTCTCTGAATATCTCTGGCTGTCCTGGACTCACTTTGTAGACCAGGCTGGCCTCGAACTCACAAAGATCCGCCTGCCTCTGCCTCCCAAGTTCTGGGATTAAAGGCGTGAGCCACCACCGTCCGGCGAGACCCGTTACATTTTAAAAAGCCTCAAGCACTGGAACCAGCCAAATCTTAATGCTCTAAGCTAACTATCTACCTCCCAAATAAATCCCCATAATACATACACTCCATGTCCACTGTTTCTCTCCATCATGGTAGTTCTCAGAGCAAGCTGTTCTCTGCCATGTGCTCCTGTTAGACCATGACGTCTGCTCTCCCCCTCATCCTTTCCCCTAACTTTTCCTACAGGCCATAGGTCTTTATTGACAGCTGCTACATCCATACAATACATAAGAGATTCCTTCTATGCAGAATAAGGACTTTTCCATATTAGGTAAAGTTGGTTTACCTTTCTTCAAATTTTCCTAGTCTGTGACCCAGTAAAAATTTTCTTTCCTTGTCCTGGGAGTGTAGCCTAGTGGGAAAAGAACTGGTTTAGCACACCAGAGGCCCTAGTTTTGATCCTCAGCACTCCCTTAAAATGTACTAGTAGAGACACACACAGGCCTGTGATGTCATATCCTCCACTTCAGAACTGGAAGTTGGAAGACCAGGCTCCTACTTGTCCTCAGCCAGCCAGAGGTCCACCCAGATAGGCTGCATGAGACCCTGTCTCTGGACAAAACAAAAGACTTTCCTTTTTTGTTCCTTGGCTAGCTATAAGACCATTGGCAAAATGGTCTTGTGAAAAAAAATGAAACAGAGTGCCCAGAAGGACACCAAGAATACTGGGATGAACAGCCAGGGTCTCTACTTACTTAGAGCTCACAGGCTGGCTTAGTTATTTCTATTGCTGTTATAAAGACCATAGCCAAAAGCCTCTTAGGGAAGAGAAGACATATTTCCTCCTACACTTCCAGGTAACAGTCGATCACTGAGGGAAGTCAGGACAGGAACGCAAGGCAGGAAACCTGAAGGCAAGAACTGATGCAATGGCCATGCAGGAATGCAGCTCACTGGCTCACCATCCATGGCTTGTCCAGCCTGTTTTCTTATAGACACTGGACCAACTGCCTGCCTTAGGGATGCACAATGAGCTGGGTCCTCCACATCAATCATCTAGAAACTCCCCCATAAGCTTGCTCACTGTCCAAATTGGTGTGGAAACTTTCTCAGTTGAGGGATTTTTGTTTGTTTGTTTGTTTTCTGTTTTCAAATGACTATAGGCTATGTCAAGTTGGCATAAAATTGGCTAGCACACAGGCCAATGGGGAAGGTGGCCATGAATCCAATATGTAAGTCCATATCAATGTGTTAATAAACTTTGCTGAAGAATTGCAAATGTAGTTTGAATGAAAAGTCCTGGGTTCCCTACATTTGGCAGTTCACAAATGACTGTCTCAAAAACAAAAACAAACAAACAAACAAACAAAAACCTCCAAAAAGAATAACAACAAAACCACAGAAACAAAAACCAAAACCTATCAAGAATCCCCCCCAACAAAGGCAGAAGGAGAAATGAATTCTGGAGGCCATTGAGCCTCTGCTTGGGACTAAAGTCAAGTCCATCCACCCACTGGATATGTTAGGCACAGGAGACAAATTAGACTGATTTGAATTTCTGTTTCTAGCACCCAAGATTCTTTTTTTTTTCCTGTTTTGTCAAAACAGGGTTTTTTTGTTTTTGTCTTTTGTGTAACCATAACTGTCCTAGAACTTAAACTGTAGACTAGGCTGGCCTTGAACTTAGAGATCCTCCCGCCTCTGCCTCCCCAGTGCTGGGACTAAAGGGGTGTACCACCATACCTAACTGTACCCAAGATTCTTATTCTCTGTTGCTATTTGGATGCCTCCAGCATATCACTGGGTCTCTCTATGTTCTTCCCTCCCTCTCTCTTTCTGTATGTGTCAATATTGTCTGCTTATTGGTTCTCTAATTTGAGACTCAAGTATAAAATGTACAGTAAATTTATAAGAACTAGCTATTTCCCATTATATTACATTACATACACTAACGTGTATTCTAGTGATGAATTAAGCATTAATAGAAAATACATGACAGTTTATGGAATATTTTAAATATGTGAGTAGGACTGCTGAGGTGGCCATTGAGCCTCCAACCTGGGTTTGACCCCTGGACCCACATGGTGGAAGGAGAGAACTGTGTCCTGAGAATTGTCCTCTGACCTCCAAACAGAGGAGGGTGGATTGATCCTGGGCATATCTGGGCAGGTTTTTGTCAAAGTAGGCAGGATGATCATGTCAAATCTGCACTTAATTGTGTGATTTATCTTCATTTCATTCTTTTTTTGTTCTGATCCTCCTGCTAAGGAATTAGAGGCATGTACCAGCACTTCATTTTTTCTTTGTTCCTCCAACAAAGCTTTGGTTAGATCAGGTGTCCCTTCCTCCCTCCCTCCCTCCCTCTCTTCCTTCCTCTTTCCCTCTATAATAGTCTTTCTGTTAAAAAACATTTCATGTTGGTCATCTTTGGGAGCCCAAATATTTGGCGGTTCAGGGATTGATGTCTGCCTGTGCCCACAGCTGTTTCTTTTTGTATTTTCATGGCTTGCCTCAACTTGTCTCCATGGGGACACTGAGCAGAGCAGAGAAACAGGTCCCTCTAGACATTCAATTTTAAATAAACATATCCCTTCCTGAAAAAAACACTCCCAGTGCCAAGGCAGCATAGGCATGACTTCAGCCACTTCCCCCACAGTGAAGCATTTGTTCAAGGGACCAATCGCATGTAAAAACCCATTTATAACTTGCTGGAAAGATGGGCCCTTCTTTTAAAAGAATTGGAGATATGACTATCAGATTTTATTTACTTGCTTGTTTATTGAGTTCATGTCTCACGTAGGCCAGGCTGGTCTCAATCACACCATAGTGAAGAATGGTGACTATGACACCATGCCCAGTTTATCAATAACTTGTAAATATTTTCTCCCGTTCTATGGGTTACCACGTTATTCTCTTGATAGTATCTTTTGATGCACAAATATTTTTAATTTTGATGAGGTCCAACTTATCTGCTAATACTTCTATTAAGTGTGGTGGGTCATGTCTGCTGTCCCAGCACTTGGGAGGCAGAGGCAGGGTCTTTTTGTTTCTGCTGCTGTGATGACATCATTCTCTCTCAAATCAGACGGTGGTGACACAGTCTGGGAATGACTCATTTGCACTCAGTGACTGCAGCTTCCAGGACTTAGCTAGTACTGGCTAGGTCACACACAGATGTAACATTTTCCTTGATTATATACATTTAATGTTTATGACAACTCTACGTGACAATTACTGTTTTCACTTTTGCCTAGAAAAACTAGAGCAAAGAGAAGTTGAACAACTTGCCCAGTCAGAATATGGTTGATAAGAAACAGCTGAGAGTTAAGCCCTGGCCAGCTGAGCAGAATCTCAATTATTTGCCACATTGCTGTGTTGTCTAGAAAGTGAACGTGGGTGAATGAGGAGACAGCTCGGTGTGCACACGGCTAGCTGTACAAGTATAAGGATCTAAGTTTGGATTCCCAGCACCCATATTAAAAGCTGTGTGTCATGACACATACCTGTAATCCCAGTACTGGGAGGAAGAGGCAGGAGTCTTGTTGGCCAGCCAGCCTAGTGGAATCAGTGAGTTCCAGGTTCAGCAAAAGACCTTGTCTCAAAAGATAAGGTGGGAACTGAAGAGATGACTCAGTGATTAAGAGCATTTGCTGTTTTTGCAGAGGATCTGAGTTCTGTTCCCAGCATCCACATTAGAGGTGGTTTATAACTGCCTGTATCTCCAGCTCCAGGGGGTCTGATGGCCTCTTTTAGCCTCTGAGGGACACACACACACACACACACACACACACACTCAACATGTGCACACACACACTCACACATGCACACACATGCACACACATACACATAAAATTTAAAGCAAATATTTAAAAAAAGATGGTGAGCAATACAGCATGACAGCTAATATTGACTTCTGGCTTTGGCACACACACCTGCATGCACATATGTTCAGGCACACACACCTGTATACACATATGTGCATATAAACATTAGAATCACAAAGAGCCTTTGTGAAAAATATGACACAAGAGGGTGAAGAGATGACTCAGTGGTTCAGAGCTCTTCCAGAAGACCCTGTCCAGGTTTAGCTCCTAGCCGGCCTGGCCATTCACAGCCATATGCTACTCTAATTCCAGGGGATCTGATGCCCTCTTCTGACTGACAATGGTACTGCACACACATGGTGCACATACATGCCAGCATACACATAAAATAAAAATAAATGTAAAGCAAATGTGATTCAAGAGCTTCCCTTTGGTAATTCAGGCCTTCAGAACACTTTTATTATTTATTCTTTAACCAGGACCTGGTGAATGCTAGGCAAGCATGCTATTATGGAGCTTCATCTCCAGAACAAGCTACTTATCTTTTTTTTTTTTTTGGTTTTTCGTGACAGGGTTTCTCTGTGTATCCTTGGCTGTCCTGGACTCACTTTGTAGACCAGGCTGGCCTCGAACTCACAGTGATCCGCCTGCCTCTGCCTCCCAAGTGCTGGGATTAAAGGCGTGCGCCACCACCGCCCGGCTTTATCTTTTTTTTTTTTTAATTTATCTTACATTTTTTTTTGTCCTTCCCCTCCAAACTGCAGGGGCCAGGTAATACTCACAAAGCACATCTCTGCCAGTTCTTTCAGAAGATATGGAAATTGTGACTCAACAGACTACAAGTTAAGGACCACCACAATTCAGAAGTCTAACCATCTTGAGTTCCGTCTCAGCTTTACCTCTCAACAGCTACTCTGGTTTTATTTTTGGGAGGGGTGTTGGGGGAGTTGTGATCTGATTTTGATCCCTGGCTAATCCTGAACTCAAGATCCTCCTGCCCCAGTCTTCCAAGTGCTGTAATAGTCATGTACCACTATGCCAGGGTCAGAATTATTTTTTAACAACTCTATTTTGATCTCTTTATTATTGTTGTTGTTTAATTTGTGTGTGCATTGTTTATGTACATGCAAACGTGTGTGTGTGTGTGTGTGTGTGTGTGTGTGTGTGTGTGTCTGTGTGTGTGTGTAGACTGGACATTGAGGTCTAGTGTCTTCCTCAATTGCTCTCTATCTCATTTTTTTGTGACAGGGTCTTTCACTGAACCTGGAGTCCACCAATTTGGCTAAACTGGCTGGTCATCAAACCCCAGAAATTCTCCTGTCTCTGACTCCCCAGTGCTAGGATTATGGGTGTTTGTTACAGTGTCTGGCTTTTTACATGGGTCAGGCACTCAGGCCCTGATGTTTGTATAGTAAATGCTTAACCAACTGGGTCATCTCACCAGCCCTGGTGTCATCATCATCCTCACCACCACCACTACATCATCATCATCATCATCATCATCATCATCATCATCTTAGTGCAGTGCAAGATATAAACCCTGGGTCATATGCTTGCTAGGCAGGTATTCCATCATGGAAATGTATCTGAGATCCAACTGTTGCTCCTGGCAACAGGAAACTTAACTCAGTGCTATGGGCTGTGCAGCTTGAGAACTACCCTCTGGAACAGCCACTTGGGGCTAACTGAGGTCTTCACTTACACTGCAGAAAAGCATCTCAGGAAGAGTCAGTATGGAGTGAAGCTAAGGTCTGTATTAATTATTTTCTTACCACTGTTACTGTGGTGGTTTGAGCAGAATGGCTCCTTTGCACTA
Organism: Lophiomys imhausi; assembly: GCA_907164525.1. Lineage (NCBI taxonomy): Eukaryota > Metazoa > Chordata > Mammalia > Rodentia > Muridae > Lophiomys > Lophiomys imhausi. Next base: position 3,919,127 of record CAJQZJ010033039.1, on the reverse strand, counting down.
CTAGGAAATGTGGCTTTTTTGGAGTAGGTGTGGCCTTGTTGGAGGAAGTGTGTCACTGTGGGGGTGTTTTGACGTCTCCTGTGCTTAAGGTGTGCCCAGTGTGGCATACGGTCTTCTTCTGCTGCTTTTGGATCAAGATGTACAACTCTCAGCTCCTTCTCTAGCACCATGTCTGGCTGCATGCTGCCATGCTCCCCACCATGATGATAATGGACTAAACCTCTGAAACTGTAACCCAGACTCAAATTACATGTTTTTCTTTATAAAAGTTGCTGTGGTCATGGTGTCTCTTCACAGCAATGAAACTCTAAGACAAATACCTAAACAGCTACTTAAGAAAAGAAATATTGATTTGGATTTCTGTTTTGAGGGGATTCAGGCCATCATGATGGAAAAAGCATGGCAGCAAGCAGGTGGTTCCATGGCCTCATGAGTGAGTAGTTACAGAGAGTTGGCAACCAGAACACAGAAACAAACAGGGAGTCATATAAGACCTGTAAACCTCAGGGCTCACCCACAGTGATCCACTTCCTCCAGCTAGATACCAGATTCTAAAGATTCTATAACCTTCCAGAACAGTGCCTGCCACCAGCTGGAGACCACATGATCAACATAGCCTGTAAGGAGCATTTCACATTTACACCCCACAGATTTATTTAATGATAGGGTGCTCATGCCTGTAATCCTAGCACTCAGGAGGCAGAGGCAGGAAGATAACAATTTCCATACCAGCCTGTGCTATATGGTATGGAATAAGATAAAGACTTCCTGACAAGCCCTTAGCTAAATCAGCTACATGGTAAAATGGTGTCTCAAAAACAAAACAAGGGGCTGGAGAGATAGATGGTGCAGTGGTTAAGAGTGCTGGTAGAGTGTTTGTTGTGTGAGAATCTAAGTTTAGGGGGAATGGAGAGAAAGAGAGAAGGGAGAAAAAGAGAAGAAGGGAGATGGCCCAACAGCTAAGATCATTTTTGCAAGAAGACCTTAGTTTGAATTCTCATTATCAATGCAAAAATATGGGTATGGCCGGGTGGTGGTGGCGCACGCCTTTAATCCCAGCACTTGGGAGGCAGAGGCAGGCGGATCTCTGTGAGTTCGAGGCCAGCCTGGTCTACAAAGTGAGTCTAGGACAGCCAGAGCTGTTATACAGAGAAACCCTGTCTCGAAAAACCAAAAAAAAAAAAAAAATATGGGTATGACCATGTGTCCCTATAACCCCAGCACTGGTGGATGGAAACAGGCAGATCTCTGGAGCTCTCTGACCAGCCAGAATAACTAACTCAAAGAGTAAGCTTCATATTCAATGAGAGACTTGTCTTAAGGCAATATGGTGGAGAATGATAGAAAGCACTTGTTTTATTTGTTTGTTTGTTTTGGGGGTTTTGGGACAGGGTTTCTCTGTATAATTCTGGCTGTCCTAGAACTCACTCTGTAGACCAGGGTGGCCTTGAACACAGATATTCACCTGCCCTGTGGCATTCACCACTGCCAGGCGGGTAGAAGACACTTGTGCTCTGGCCTCCACATATGTGTACACAGGTATGTGCATGAACACTCATTCAAGTGTCTGCACCACAACATAACCTACCCCCACATATACACATACACAAAAGAGAGAGAGAGTAGTACATACTTGAACAAATGTGAGTCCCTTGAAAGACAGTCCCACTGAGGTGTACCAATAATATCTATATATGCAATTTTGGTGGCTTTTAAAGTTGCCTTTTTCAGAGGATGTCATCTCTATGCAGGTTGACAAGAGTAAGGGAAAGTGTTTGGTGTAGCTGTTTATTTTTAGTTTCCTCTATCGAGTAAGATGACAAGACCTTTTATGAGGTTCAGGTTTTCATGTTCGCAGATATAAAGGGAACCCTTATCTTAACTGATAAGATAAAAACACAGGTCAAAACAGCCTATGAAGTTCTCACTATATAGGTTTACTATGAGCAAGAAGTGCTTGCAGGGTTGAACTCAAAGGTTGCTTAAGCTTTGGGGATAAGTGAGGTTCTCTTGATGTACCCTTCTCTATGCAGGTACATCTCTATTAATGGTGGGCTTTGTTGTATGTGTGGCAATTCTAGTCTCTAGGGCAGTGCAAAATGGAAACTAGGTTCCAGGGGTGAGGGGCTCCTCTCCCATAGCCCAAAACTTCTTCTCAACTTTCTTTTCTGCCTCCTTATTGTATTAGTCTATTGTGGTGACATAGACATATGGACAATTTATCATTTCAACCAATTCAAATGTTCTTAAGTAAATTCATATTGCCACCATGTGTTGTGCTACTTTTCCTGGCCCAATGTGAACACACATCTATTCCTCCTTGACTGGACACCAATGACAGATCAAAGAAACTCATTTCACATAAGTCTAGCTTAGTGGACCTGATGGGGTGGTGTTAAGCATTCTAAATGTTAATTGGTCCTTTTGCTGTCTGTTACTTAATTGATTCTGATTGGTTAAATAAATGCTGAGGCCTGGAGATTGGGCAAAGACAGAGGTAGGCAGGACTAAGGTTTGTGGGCTTTTTAGAGAGATACAGAGCATCTTGGGAAGAAGAAGGCCAAAGAAGCCAGGAGCAAACAAGGAAGACACTCCATGGAGTAGATTAAAGAAGATCCTTCCACGTGGCCTGGAACTTCGGCTTAGCATGGAGAATAATACAAAAGATGTCAGCAGGAGCTCACAGTGCCTGAATACCAGATGCTTATCAAGAGTATCTGAGAAAGGCCCACCAAGGAAATACAGTCAAAGCTAGATTTCAAAATAATAAATAGAACTTTAATTATAAGATGGGATGTCAATTAGACCAAGACTTTTGAAATGTTGCTGGGTTTTTTTTTTTTTTTTTTTTTTTTTTGCTTAAATTTTGTTTGGATGTCGCGTCCCCCTTGACCAGCAAGGATGACGCAACTCACAAAAGCTCTTCTCCAGCAGTTTATTCAGGTCCCTTGAAAACAGTCTTCCGAATGCCCGGGCAGACCCAACCCACAGGCTAAATACTAAATGAACAGCCAATCAAGTAAAGCCACGTGGTGCTATCTTAGAGGCCCACATATGCGGAAGCAAGCCAGATCAGCGGTCTTTGCCAAATATGGACTTGTTTACCACTGAGAGCGCTCACCGTCGAGCTGGTGGAAGGCGGAAACCGGCGCCATCTTTAAGGCACAGCACGTCGCAGCTCTCTACAGTTCCTCCTTTTTTATTTTTTCTAAAGTAGGTAGAAGTCCCTGGAAAGGCTTCGTAATCCCCATATCTGGGGATCTCACGGTGGGCCTGAGCCTGTAGGAGGGCGGTGCTCAAACTCTTACCCGTCTCTGGGTCAGCCTCCCCACTCGGGACTGCCCTGTCTTAGGTGGCCGAGACTTACCCGTCAACTCCGTCACTGACTTACCAGACCCTAATATCCGTGGAACGAATTCCTCAGTGGGCAGGGACTATGCTTAGTGAAGATTTACTTCACGGCAGCAAGCCATGCCTGAGGGGACTGGCCCGCCTCAATGGCGACAAGGGCTTGTATAATCATGGCTGCATTACGCTTTTGTGTGGCTCTCATTTTGTAGATGCACCATAGGCAAACCAGACAGGCTAGCATCATTAGTATCACCAAAGAGCCTACGCCCGCCCACTCCTTAAGATGATCCATAGCCGTCTGTATCCAGGAAGTCAAGCCAGTAGCCAGACTCAGATCCACCCGAGTGGAATTGATGTGGACAATTGTCGCTCTCAGCTCTCTCATCAAATTTTCAAACTCAGCCGACCAATCCTGTAAGAGGAACTTTGACAATTGTCTAGACAGATTAGCAGCCTTTGTAAAATTTTGATACTGCACGGAAGTAACACACAAACCTTGCATTTTCCACTCACACCCCAATTGTGCTAGTTGCCAAAGAGAATCAATCTGTTCTTGTATTAAATCTATGCGTTGATTAACTATCATAAGGCCTCCTTTGAGATGAGAATTCATAGAGGTCTGGGTATCCAATGCCTGTGCCACAGTGGCTGAGATATTATTCAGGGCATTGGCAGTCTGTATAGAACTAGACAAGGCAATAGCTGAGGCAGTAGCCCCCACAGCAGCAATAGTGATGGCAGTAACAATAGCTGCAGTGATGCCAAAATCTCTTTTAAACCTGAATAGCATCATGGTATTAGGAGCCTCTACAGGAACTGGTACATATCGAGGCATTCTAGTCACCACAGCCACAGGAAAGGCTGTGGCATTCCAGCATAGGGCATAAAAACATGTGCCCGGAGTGCATACTAACTTTTCTTCACCCAAGGATGCACTCCCATTACTTACAATCCACAGAAAAGGAGGCCAGAGACATACTGGCGAAGCTAAAAAGTTCTTGTTGCGGTAAGAATGAAACAAAGAATTCCAAGTACCAGAGCCACTACCACTAGAAAAATCCAGATTGGTAGCGGACCCTAGGGAAAAACTACCTCTTTGATAAATTCTTCCCCCAAGCATAAGTATAGGTCCCAAATCCATATAGCTACCATTTGCTCCACACAAAAGCCATAAATCAAAAGGATTGGTGGCAGTCTGCTGAGGATCCCTAGTAGATATATCAAACATCTGATCTTTGATATGTATGTAAAGGACATTGTAATGACCCCACGCCCAGTAGCCAACCAGGCTGGTGCCATACCCGTCCGGGATTTTTTTCTCAGAGATGGGAAACTAGGATACCAACCCATATGCAATCAAACATGCCCTTCTTGAAGTCGCTAGAAGCTGACCCCAAGTGCAGTGCTTAGCCTCGCATCCTGAGCGTGATGATAGCTTAGTCCTTTAGGACAGTCAACCAAGCTTGTGGCTGTCTAGCCTCCAACGCAGCAAAGGCTTGCACCAGCATGGCATTGCTTCTCCTCTGTGAAATCCTCATCTTACAGATACACCATAGGGCAATGAAACTGACTAGGAAGAGCATGCCTCCTAGGGCACCCATTCCCTCAGATGATTCATGGCTCGGAGGATCCATGTCGACAGTCCTTCAGCAACAGAGACATTAACCCGGGTGGAATTCACATGCACGATGGCAGTTCTCAGATTTTGCATCAGCTTATCAAACTCGCCAGACCAATTTCCTGTAAGATACTGAGAGAGTTGCTTAGACAAATTTGCAGCTACAGTATAATTTTGATATGGCACAGAGGTCACACAAAACCAGTCATTTTCCACTCACAGCCAATCTGGGCCACCTGCCACAATACATCCAAGGCCGTGGCTACATTGGCTGACAAATTATTCAAGGTAGTGGCAGTCTGCACTGAGGCATCCAGGCTTCCAACCCCTTGTTCTTATAAGGGGTGATAGCTGCTTTACATTCCTTTGTACATTGCTCATACATAAGTTGTTTAATTAAGGGCATTGCCAAATCAGGGTCTCCAAATACCCTTCCAGCTGCTTCAACCATTATAGCCACGAAGTCTGAGAAAGGCTCCAGGGGATCCTGAATAACCTTGGTTAAATTGCCATTCACTTCCCCTTTGTTAGGCAATGATTTCCAAGCTCTGGTTGCGATAAAATTGATTTGTTCAAACACCTGAGCTGGATACCCAGTTTGTTGTTGAGCAAATCGACCTTGCCCAAGAAGCATGACCACATCCCAGGCTGGGTTTCCTGCTGCACGATTAGCAGCAGCTTGTTTATTAGCAAACTCAATCAAGAAAGCCTTCCAATCTAAATACTGCCCAGAGGACAGGCAGGCACGTGCCAAGCTCATCCAATCACTAGGAGTCATGCAATAACGACTAAGAGCTTCCACCTGAGCTACAGTGAAAGCAGCATTAATCCCATAAGTGCGGACAGACTCAGCGAGTGCTTTAATTACCTTAAAATCGAGAGGTTCATGATAACAATTTCCCCCTCCATCCTGAAAGACAGGGTAGTACAGCTCATGTCTCACTTCCCTCCGGACATTTGGACAGAATGACCGCCCACTAGTACCACTCAGAGGGGAAGTCTCATTATATGAAGGCGGCGCCAGCACAGGCGGCCCTGGACCTGAGGGCTCTATCCGAGTGCAGTCAGAACTCTTCCTCAAAGATGACTTCTCCATTTTCTTTGTTAACATTTTAAGTTCCTCTTTAGACTCTGAGCTATCCTCTTCCAAAGTATCTTTCCCAGATTTGACCGAGCGCTCCTTTTTTAACTGTTCTAATGTCTTTTGTCCTTTTTCCACGGCCTTGCAATATCTCTGATCTTCTAAACAACTATGAACAAGTCTCCAAATAGGCCGTGCTCCTCCCTGCAATGTACCTTGCTCCCAGGCAAAATCTAGATCTCTCCCAAACTTATCCCAGCAACTGATAAAGGCAAGGCCAGCATTCGCTCCATTTCTGTGAGGCACTCTCTGCTTTCCTCACCTTGCTCTGCCAGTTGTGTCTTCTACTCGTCCGAATCACAGAACTTTATTGCTCCCTCCCGGAGACCTTATTGCCTCTTTACCGAGGTCCTTATTGCTCCCTCCGGAGACCTTATAGTTCGCAACTTCCCGCGAAACTTTACCTTTTGTTCGCAATCTCCGCGAAACTTTACCTTTTGTTCACAATCTCCGCGAAACTTTACCTTTTGTTCGATATTTCCGCGAAACGTTACCTTGTGTTCGCTATTTCCGTGAAACTTTATTGTCCTAATTTATCCCAGGAACTTACCAGCGCTTCCCCTGACTGCAGGAGTTCTGAGTCTTTTTTGGGTCCCCCTCGACCAGCAAGGATGACGCAACTCACAAAAGCTCTTCTCCAGCAGTTTATTCAGGTCCCTTGAAAACAGTCTTCCGAATGCCCGGGCAGACCCAACCCACAGGCTAAATACTAAATGAACAGCCAATCAAGTAAAGCCACGTGGTGCTATCTTAGAGGCCCACGTATGCGGAAGCAAGCCAGATCAGCGGTCTTTGCCAAATATGGACTTGTTTACCACTGAGAGCGCTCACCGTCGGGCTGGTGGAAGGCGGAAACCGGCGCCATCTTTAAGGCGCGGCACGTCACAGCTCTCTACATTTGGATGTCTTTGATTTTCCTATATCAGGAGGTAAAAAGGATGTTTTTGTCATTTGACAGTGCTGAGATATAAGAGATTTTTAAGATATAAAGAGAAAGGGGTCACAAGCCAGTCTCCTTAGATGTGGGACACCCACTGGAAAACTGGTTTCAAGAGAGATATTAGGCTCTATGGGAGATTCTTAATCATTGGATGTGATGATACATGCCTTTAATCCCAAATTTGGAAGACAAAGACAGATGGATCTCCGACCTTTGCCAAGGTCAGACTGGTCTACAAAATAAATCCAAGACAAGGATATAAAAAAAAAAAAATCCTGCCTCAAAAGAAAAAAATAGGGAGATATGTTAATTTTGAGAAATTATATATTTTCAGAGCAAAGGGATCAAACACCAAAGAAGATAAGAGAAGCCCAGATGGTCCAGCTCACAGACTATTCCAGCCAGGACTTCAATGAAGCCCTGAACTTTCCCATCCAAAGTTCAATGGACTACAAACTGCTCAGGACATTCAAATTGCTGAGCACATAAAGACTGGACTATTAAATTGCTTAACCAATTTTTTCTATTTTATTTGGGCCCCCAAACAGATTTTCTATGACCCAATTCAGCAGGAAACAATTTTAAGAGAGCGACACCCCATTCCCAAAAGGTGGGGGGATAAAATTTTGGTCATTTGATATGTTATAGATGTTGTTTAGGGAGATTAGTTACAAATTGTTAAATGGTCTTATTAAACAAGGTATAGGAGTTAGACTCAAGGACTTTTCTATTTCTTTATCTTTATCCTTTCTTTCTTATATAGGGAAAAGAACTTAAAAAGAAAAGAAGGGGAATATATGTATACAGTATAGAAATGATAAGATGTAAAGCTAGGTTATTGAATCTGCTCTGAAACTTAAAACTGTTGTTATTCTTTTTTTTTTTTTTCTTTTTGAGACAGGGTTTCTCTGTGTATCCTTGGCTGTCCTGGACTCACTTTGTAGACCAGGCTGGCCTCGAACTCACAAAGATCCACCTGCCTCTGCCTCCCAAGTGCTGGGATTAAAGGCGTGCGCCACCACCGCCCGGCTTGTTGTTATTCTTAAAATAAGGTTATCTTTTGATACATTGGTATAGAATTTTGTATATGATAAGAAGTAAGATTAATTTTGATAGAATTTTACAGTTTGCTTGTTCAAGATGATAGATTTATAAATCAATACATGTCTTCAAAACCCTCAGAGATGTACAGAAAAATGGCATTTAAAGATATTATTTTAAGAACTCTTTGACTTTAAGACAGTCATTTCCTGACAGCTCCCATTTGACTTGGAAGAAAACAATGAGCATCAAAAAGAAATCTTCCATCAGGAGATAATTCCTCAAAAAGAAATCTCCCATCAGGAGATAATTCCTACTAGACAAAAATGTCCCTGGTCTCTCAACAGACTATATACAGTCCAAAGATGGACCAGAGCTTAAATGCATGTAAGTTGATGTCCTGATTCTGCAGAGACACAATAGGAAAATCCTTATTTCCTGCTGCACAATTATGTCTGTGAGATATGCTTGGCCAGAAGGCCGAAGATGATACTCCAACAGTATGGAGAGATACTTGGGACTCTCTAGGCAGCAAACTGTCATTTTTTCTTTTTGGAAGCTGCTCTTCTGTGCTTCCTATTCACTCAAATAATAACTTTATCCCTTCTTATATCTTTGATGGGGTTGAAGACAACATATATGATAGGAATTATTTATGTTCAAAACTTTAGACACACCAAGATAGATAGATGATTTTTTTTCTTCTTCAAGACTGCCTGATAGAAATAAGCTAAACATTATGTATGTACCTTTTATCCTTTTTATTAGACAAAAGGAGGGAAAATGTTGGGGTAGCATTAAGCATTTTAAATGTTAATTGGTCCTGTTTGCTGTCTGTTATTTAATTGACTCTGATTGGTTAAATAAATGCTGAGGCCTGGAGATTGGGCAAAGACAGAGGTAGGCAGGACTAAGATTTGTGGGCTTTTTAGAGAGAGCTACAGAGCATCTTGGGAAGAAGGCCAGAGAAGAAGCCAGGAGTAAACAAGGAAGACACGCATGGGGTAGATTAAAGAAGATCCTTCCACGTGGCCTGGAACATCAGCTTAGTGTGGAGAATAATAGTCCAAAGGGATGTATGTATATATGTGGTCATATTTGGGTAATAGAGTTATGAGCTAGCTTAGATGGGCTAGGATTGCACAATCTAGGCCTAGGCTTGTTAAAATCCACCCGGTATCTGTGTGTATCATTTATAATGGCAGGTTAAGGATTAACACTGCCAAACCAATTAAAGATAATGTAAATACTGGTTAAATCATTTAATTAGTCATTATTTTTTTTTCCAACAGGACCAGTGAATGTATTGGGGTTACTTACAGAAGCATGAGCAGCTATGCCACTGGAAAGTGTCTCTCCCCAAGTAACTATTAATCACCTCATGAAACCCTCCCCACTCCACAACTGTAACTGCTTGTAAGTCCTGGGAAGAGTGAGACCTCCTGCCCACCTCCTGCAACTACTAAGCACTGACTCATTCCACATGGGAATCAGTGTGCTCAGTCTGATGAGTGTCTTGTGTGGTGGTCACAGCTATTCTGATTTTAAATGGACAACAGACTTGCCATGGCCAGAGGACAGAATTTCACACTGTCACCTCGACATCTCCCTATTGTCTAAATACCATGTACATGTGGACTCATGAAATTTATATATATATATATAGAGATATATAAATATATCTATATCTTTCTATCTATCTATCTATCTATCTATCTATCTATCTATCTATCTATCTAACTATCTATCTATCTATCTATATTTTTTTTGCTTTGTTTTTCAAGACAAGGTTTCTCCATGTGGCCCTGGCTGTCCTAGAACTCATTCTGTATGCTAGGCTGGTCTTGAACTCATAGAGTTCAACCTGCCTCTACCTCCTGTGTACTGGGATTAAAGGCATGTGGCACCACATCCAGCAAGAAGGGTTTCTTTGATGAGGGTGGCAGCTATACTTACTCAGAAAAGGTAGCTTGAACTCCACATTGGCTTTTTTACATGGGTTCTGGGCATAGAACTCAGGCCAGCGAGCTTGTGTGTCAAGCGCTTTTACTGTCTGAGTCATCTCAGCAGACCATTTGTTTGCTTGCTTTTGGTGCCAGGAATTGAATCTATGGCCTCGTGCATTTTAGGCAAATGCTGTACCATTGAGGTTTATCTCTGGCTCAAAGTGATGGGTTTCATTATGACATCTTATTTATTTGTTTGTTTGTATGTTTGTTTATTATTTCTGAGAAATAGTCTCACTCTGTAGCCCAGACTGGCTTTGTATTTGTATGTACACAAGGCTGGCCCCCAACTTGTGGTAATCTTCCTGTCCCTGCCTCTTAAGTGTTGGGACAAGAGATTTCACCACCACATCCAGGTCATGATATTTTAGTACATACACAGACTTTGATGGTATTTGATCATATTCTCTCACACACTGCATTACCCCTAACATTTTTAAAATTTATGTGTTTAATTTATGCTTTAATTGTATGTCCACATGCATGTGCAGGTACCCTCAGAGGCCAGAGAAGGTGTCAGGTTCCTGGGAGCTGGAGTTGTAAGCCATTGTGAGCTATCTGACATGAGTCTTGGAAACCAAAGTCAGCCATGCTGCTGGAGCAGGAAGTGTTCTTAACTTACCACTTTACCCTTTCTGGCCATCCACCCCTTTCTTCTGCTGCTGTCTCTCCTCTTTCCACACACCACAAACCTTCTACTTTCATGTCATATATAGTTTTTAAAAACTAAACTTCATATAGAAGACAAAACATGCAGCATTTGTCTTTCCAGGTCTGGCTTACTTTATTCAGTGTGATGCACTCTGGTTCTATTTGTCTTCCTGAAGACGAGTCTTCAGGAAAATGGTCAACATTCCCCTTTTTGTATGTAGCAGAGAAGATTCCATTGTGCATAGATGCTACATTTTGTTGTCCATTTACCATCTATAGTCACTGTTGGCTTCCCCTTTTCCTCTGGGGAAATACGATGATGTAGCATGAGTGTGCACACGTCTGCCCCACACTTACTTCTGGGCATGTTCCTGCAATTGGGATAGCTGAGTCATTTCCACATTGGTTTTTCTTCAAAGGATTATGGGAGGGAGGTAGTGGTGGCTTTGTGCTTTCTTAGGAACCCTCTAGTTGCTCTCAGGGGCTCAAACTGTGGTGGGGAGATGGGGAACTGGGAGGCTTGAGGGAAGGCTGATGCAGGGGTTCAGGTGAGAGATGGCAGAGGCTTGAAGCATGAAGCTTGCAGTCTGGCTTGGGAGGCTAGAAAGAGAAGAGAGCAAAGGAAGGAACACGTAATTACAAGTATGGAAAAGTACTGTAGAAGACACAAATAGAGAATGCTATAATTGCAGGAAAACAAAGCAATGCTTTCTCTGCCTCCTTCCTCCCTCTTCCTTTTCCTCTTTCTTCTTCCTCCTCTTTTCTTCTTTCTCTTCATCTTCCTTATCCTTTCTTTCTCTCCCTCCTAATTGTCTCTCTCCCCTTCTCCTCTTCTTCTACCCTCCAGTCCCGCTACCTCTTTCTTGTCTTATCTTTATAGGGTCTCACTGGGTGGCCCAACCTGGCTTGAGCCTCCCCCCACCCCCAGTTCCTGCCTCTGCCTCACAAATGCTGGGATTACAAGAGACCTGGGACCCTGCTCATCTTCAGAGCATTGAGCTAAGCTCTCTCTTCCAGAGCTTCCTTGGGACAGTAGGGACGGAATTAAAGGAGGACTCAGGAGATCCTCCACCATCAGTCAGTGGCAGTGGTAGGGCAAAATTATTATTGTTTATGGCATTTTATAAATTCCTCAGCCACAACTTACCAACTTCCTTGGCCTCTGTTTCCTCACCTGTAGCATCAGGGGGTATGTGTTCTTACAGATTGCTGTGTGGAGCCAGAAGCACATGGGGTAATGCCAGGCGTAGT
>CAJQZJ010033039.1:3893803-3907118 GCA_907164525.1 Lophiomys imhausi | reverse complement strand
GAGCCAGAAGCACATGGGGTAATGCCAGGCGTAGTAGCATCAGGGGGTATGTGTTCTTACGGATTGCTGTGTGGAGCTAGAAGCACATGGGGTAATGCCAGGCGTAGCATCCAGGGAACATGAGCTACACTGTGGCTTATTCTGTACTGCTCATGATGCATCAGAAGGAAGAACTGCCTAGAATCACTTGAATACCTATATCCTCACTCTCAGACTCCCTCCCCAAACTATCTCTCTGTGCCAGGGTCCCATTAGTTTCATTTGTTTGTTTGTTTTTACTTTTATCTGCATTTATTTTATGCTGAATTTATTCCTGTGCCATCAGTTTTTGTTTCTTCAGTTTCTTCTGGGATATCTTTTCTTCTGTGCAACCTCCTCTTCTGACTTTGGAACAATTTTTTTCCTTCTCAGTGAGGATCACCTCAGTGGGGCAGGGGGAGCTCATGTATGGGTCAATCCCACCACGAGCTCCTGGATGTGCTCAACGACTGGAGAATCTGCATCTAAACCCTTAGGCTCAGCATTGCTCTCTGCATTTTTAAGCATGTGCAGCAACCGACCCTGAATCCAGCCCCACTATTTGGCCTGATCACACTACCAACTTCCCCAGTATACCACCTGAATGGCACACGATACTTCTTTAGAGTGATGTCTTTCAGATACTTGGTGGCTTTTCGATTATGCATACCCCTGATGGCCTGGGCAGTTTCCTGGGTGTTCTTAAAGTGAACAAGAAGGTTTGAACCTCTTGATTTGAATGATTTGAAGGTCCCAGTGTGCTTGGTAACAATAAAATCCTTTGTCACTTTTCTAATGGGAACTTTATTGATCTTCATGGCTTTAATATTTTGTTAAAATTATTATCATTATAACTGTGTGTGTGGGAAGTCTGTGAGTGCGCAGGTGCAGGAGTGTCACAACTATGTGTAGAGGTCAGAGGACGGACATCATTTTTTCTCTTTTCACTGTGGTTCCCAGGGATCAAACTCAGGTCATCAATCTTGCTGGAGAGAGCTTTGACTCACTGAGCCATTTTGTTGGCACTTTTTCTCCCCCAAGTGCTCTGACCCTGAGCTGTATCTCAAGTCCTCTTTTTACTATTTATTTTGAGAGGATGTCTCAGTTACCCAGGCTGGCCTTGAAGTCACTCTGTAGCCCAGGCTATCCTTGTACACACCTGTCTTCTTCCTGCCTAGGCCTACCAAGGTGCTGGATGACAGGCCTGGCTGCTTTGTGACTTTATGTTAAAGCATTTGTCTATGATTCAAAGATTCTGAGCTTAAGAAAATAGTTTAAGAAATCTCCATTTAGCCGGGCGGTGGTGGCGCACGCCTTTAATCCCAGCACTTGGGAGGCAGAGGCAGGCGGATCTTTGTGAGTTCGAGGCCAGCCTGGTCTACAAAGCGAGTCCAGGACAGCCAGAGATATTCAGAGAAACCCTGTCTCGAAAAACCAAAAAAAAAAAGAAATCTCCATTTGCCAGGCATGGTGGTACATGCCTTTAATCCCAGCAGGTGGATCTCTGTAAACTCAAGGCCTGGTCTACAAAGTGAGTCCAGGACAGCCACAGATACACAGAGAAACCCTGTCTCGAAAAAAAACCAAAACCCAAAACAACAACAACAACAACAAAAAACCAAAAATCTAGCCGGGCGTGGTGGCGCACGCCTTTAATCCCAGCACTCGGGAGGCAGAGGCAGGCGGATCTCTGTGAGTTCGAGGCCAGCCTGGTCTACAAAGCGAGTCCAGGACAGCCAAGGATACACAGAGAAACCCTGTCTCGAAAAACCAAAAACAAAAACAACAACAACAAAAAAAAACCAAAAATCTCTACTTGCGCTGAGGAAGTGAGGACTGTATTTAGAAGGAACCAAAAGGCCTTGGCTTGAGTTAGGACAAATAAATAGCTAAACCCTCTGGGAATCTCCCTATTGCTGTGTAGCCATGACTCAGCAATAAATGGTCTGCTGGGAATGAATGCAAGGAACTGCAGCTTTCAAACTCCCTGGCAAGTTCACACATCTACACCTCCAGCCTAACTAACCTTGCTGGGCTTAATCAAGGACAAGTGCAGAGAAGCTCCCTCCTGCTTTCAGCCACACTGGTGGGAACGCAAAAGGAACTTGGAGACAAAATAGGTACGTGGTGCAATACAGGCAGGAAGCTTCCTTAAGGTTGAGAGCTTGGATTCCTTCCTGGGAGGCAGGAGTTACATCACCCCCTGCTTCATTTGCATACCCCAGGCTGTTAGGCCTCTTCCTTAGGGCAGCCTTTATTTGTGGAAAAAATTTGTTAATTTCAGGGCTAAACCAATAGGACTACCTTATCTTGGACTGTCAGCTTCCAAAAAAAATCATGAGCTAAACGATTCCCCATGCCCATGCCCCCACGTGCTTTTTGCTGGGTTTCAGATCCGAGACCAGAGCTGAGTGAGTTGCCTATGCAACATATGAAGGCAGACCTGGCCCCTAGGTTCTCCCAGCATCCTTCAGTCCCTACCTGAACACTCTCTCTCTCTCTCTCTCTCTCTCTCTCTCTCCCTCTCTCCCAGCACCCTTCAGTCCCTACCTGAACACACACACTCTCTCTCTCCCAGCACCCTTCAGTCCCTACCTGAACACACACACACTCTCTCTCTCTAACTAGTCCAATAAACCTGCCTTTATATACTTTTATATACTTTTAATTGAGTTGTCATAGTAAACCTGCCTTTGTATACTTTTAATTCGGCTTGAACAGGCTGATTTTTGTCGGTGGAGAAAACCTATCACTTTTATTTGTGTTCGCATGTTTTGGGTGCACAAGTTGTGCCCATGCATGTGGAAGCCAGATGTCATCTTAAGGTGTCTTCTGCAGTGATTTCATCCCATTACTTTCTAATAGATTCATTTTTAATTGTGTATATGTTTGTTTGAGCCCAGGTCCCTCAGAGCCCGGAAGAGCTGTAGTTCCATGTTCCTGTAGCCACCTGTTGTTGGTGCTAGGAACCAAACTCTGCTAAAAGCCACACACATGGTAGGAACAGCAATTGCTCTTTACTACTTAATCCCTTCCCAGCATTACCACCTCATTTTTGAGACAGGGTCTCTCACTGAAACTGGGGCTTGCCAGTTCAGCTAGGCTCCTAGCCAGCAAACTCCAGGATCTTGGCCCCAGCACTGGTTTATAAGCACTCTCTGCAGTGTCCCTCTTCATGTGGGTGGTGGAGATTCAAACACAGCAAGCACTTTACCAGCTGGGCTGCCTCCCCAGCCCCATCCCTTTTCTTTATGTACTATCCAGCCATAATTATCTGATGCCAGGCATGGTGACATAACCCTTTAATCACAGCCTTGGAAGGCAGAGGGAGGTGAATCTCTATGAGTTTGAGACATAGTGAATCCCAGGCCAGTTAGGGGTGCACAGGGAGACCCATCTTAGTAAGAATGATGACACATAGAGGTAGCAGTCTTTTACAGAGGTCTTATGGTTAGTAAGCTTTCCCACAAACTTCTATAACTGCCCTATATCTCACAAATACATTTCTTAGTATAGTGATAAGGATGAAACTTTTTTTTTCCATTAAAGACATTCAACCTGACAAGAGCCCTATTTCATGAATCTCTTTGTGCAGATTAGCCAATCCATTAAAACTGTAAGATCCAGTTCCCACCAACGGGAGGAGACAGAGTAACCAGCCCTTTATTTATTTATCAGGCCATTTTGGTGAGTATAGCCTTGTTTGGGCTCTGGTGCACAAGAAACCTCCTTGCTGAAGTATTTTTGCTTTGCCCATGCATACTGGTTCCCCAGACAAATCCTAACTGACTGATTGATGTAAGCTTGGTACTAGTTAGCATAGGAAGGTTACCATGTACTCTTAGGCGTATTGCTAGTACAGACTCTTTGAGAGGCCACACCACATACTAATGATAGTAGATATTTGAAGAAAGGGATCCAGTGAGAAAGACTTTTCACCCATTTGTTTTGCTGGTTTTTATAATAATCTTATGTGTATATATAAAGTTTCTTGATTTATGGTCTTGGTAAAATATACCATGCAGTCAGCAAATGTATACTAGATGCATATTTTTGTAGAAGGGCACTCTGGCCTTAATTTGCATTTTCTGACTGTAAATGAAGCTGAATACTTTTTTCCTAATTTTATTGACCATATGGATTTTCTCGCTTTTGAAAGGGAGTATTCAGTGGTACAACACTTGTCTGGTGTTCATGAGTTTGATCCCTAGCACCATAAATAAAAAGGAAAGAAGGAAGTGAGAGAGCGAGGGAGGAAGGGAAGGGCATGTTATCTTGTTCTTTTTTCTGGTACTGGGGACCAAACCCAGGATATTGCTCATGCCAGGCAAATGCTCCGCTACTAATTTGCCTCCCCAACCCAGTCCTCTTGCCATTTTTATATACCCTCTGGTTTTATTTTATTGATTTTCAAAGACTTCTTTACTTGGTTTGGGGAGAAAGGCTTTGTCACACATAGCTTGCAAATATCCTCTACCTTCTTTGACTTTCTAAATGTAGTTGAATTTATCATCCCACTTCTTTCTTTGTATTTTATGGAAGTCTAAATGCCAGTGCAATAGAAAAGACTTTAACATTAAGGGGAAGCTATTTTCTTATGGTCAGAAGAATAAAATCTCTAGCCAGGGTGAGGGCCTAACATTCCAGTTGGCTAGATCAATGACGTTGCTAAGGGACTAGCCCTCAGGACATCAGGACTACTTCCAGGAGGGTGGGCTCACATTAAATCATTCTAAAAAGATAGGTGGAATAACTATTTCTTAATTGAGATACTGTACTTTTCCTTACTGACTCCTTGTCCCCATGAGCTTCCATGAAGTTCAGCAGGATCTTCCTGCCTCTCTGACTGAGAAAGGGAACTTCCCTTCTCTTTTAAAACATGGCTAGTCCTTAGGGCCTTTTTACTTTCTCTAAAGTTCACTTCCTGCTTGTGGCTTGTGGATCGTCCCTTCCTCAGGGGTCATTGGCCACTGGCCCACTAGGGCAAGGAGAGGAGAGCTGGGGAGCAGGGTTCAGACAGCAGTATGACAGAATGACTTCCAGGACCAGCTTCATCAAAGCAGTTCAACTTTATTCGGGTGAACAAGGGTTATATAGATCTTTGGGGAGTGGGTAGGGGTTTCCAGGGTGAGTGTACATTATTGGCTGGGGGTGAGTGTAGAAAAAAATAAATTATTTACCAGTATTTTTGTTAGATTTAATTGGTCGAGGTAGTAATCCTTAACCCACCATTATAAATGAGCACACAGAGACCTGTTGGATTTTAACAAGCCTAGGCCTGGATGGTGTAGTCTTAGCCTTCTAAGCTATCTCATCCCCAAATATGACCCCATATATACATATGTCCCTTTGGACTGCTATTCTTCACACTATTCCAATGTTCCAGGCCACATGTAATAATCTTTCATCTACTACATCTCCTTCTTCCTGCTCCTGGCTTCTTCTCTTGGAGGCTACCAGAGGCTCTCTTAAAATTGCTTCCTGCTGAATTGGGATGTAGGAAACCTGTTTTGGGGCCCAAATAAAATGGAAAAAAATGGTTAAGCAAGTTAATAGTAACATTTGTGCCTAGTCTCTATGTGCTCAGCAATTTGAATGTCCTGAGCAGTTTGTAGTCCGAGGCTGAACTTTGGGTAGGAAACTTCAGGGCTTTACTGAAGTCCTGGCTGGAACAGTCTGTGAGGCTGGACCATCTTAGCAAGCTGCTTTGAAGTTGTTCTGGATACAAATTTTGGAGGAAACAGCTATTGAGGCAGTCTGTGAGGCTGGATCATCTGGGCTACTTATCTTCTTTCTTTGCTGTCTGGTCCCTTTGTTCTGAAAATTTCTCACAAGTATCATATAGTTCTGTAATTACAAGAATGCCTTAGATGTTCAGGATGCACAGATTAATCAAGGAAGATTTTCTGCTCTTTGAGCAGATGAAAGACATGTAAGCCTCCATTCATGCCATATGACAGGATGGCATGTAATAATAAGTCATGTGGCTTCTATGTGGCCAACAAGATTTTTATTGTATATGTATAGTTATATATTTATGTCTTAGCCAGTTTGAGCTATTCCCATATAGTGGAATCAGCAAATATAAGTTACCTGCTTATTCTTTTGTTTGTAGGCAAGATCTGTAGCAGGTCTTTCCAGTCAAATCTGATTTCTGTCAGTTTGGGTGGAAGACCTTTCTTTTCTGTAATTATTACATATATATGGCTATATATAATCAATTTAAAGTTGAAAATTCAGAATAAGACTGTATGGAGTTTAAATATTCTCCTCTACAGTTGACATAAATTTATTATTTGATTGAGACAGGTTTTTTCTGTGTAGTTTGGGCTGTTTGTTGATTAGGTTAGCCTCAAACTCAAAAGGAACCTATCTGTCTCTGCCTTTGTCTCCCACATTTTGGGATCAAGGGTATGCATTTATATTTTTTTCTTTCCTTTTCTCCTTTCCTCAGAAATTTAATTTCTATGTGGATATAGCTATCCTTATAGAGACAGGGTTTCTCTTTGTAGCTTGGGCTGTCTTGATTTGCTCTGTAGAACTCTGTAGATTAGATTGGCCTTGAACACACAAGGAACCTGTTTTTTCCTTGTCTCCCAAGTTTTGGGATCAAGGTATGAATTTAATTTATTGAATTACCTTTATTAATCAATAATATTAATCAAACCATTTTGTATTAGTCTGAGTTCTAATTCTTCCATGGGAGCCCAATTCTTAAGGAGACTGGTTTAGAGTAGCATGATATGCTATTTTATGTTATCTTTTCTTAACTGTTGGCAGTAGAAGGCATGCAACATTCATGTTCCTCCCCCAGCGTAGCTCTGGGTCTTGACTAACAGAATCATTCTCTCTCTCTCTCTCTCTCTCTCTTATTGTTTTCCGAGACAGGATTTCTTTGTGTATCCTTGTCCTGGACTCAATCTGTAGACCAGGCTGGCCTTGAACTCATAGAGATCCACCTGCCTCTGCCTCCCAAGTGCTGGGTTTAAAGGTGTTCACCACCATGCCCGGAGACTAACATATCTCTTTTAGGGGCAAAATGCCTTTTCAAACCTATTCTTCCATGGGAGCCCTAAACCTAAGGAGACTGGCTTGTGTCCATTTTTTCTTTACATAAATGTAACCGAACTTTTAAATTATTATTTAACACTTATTTATTTATTACTAAATTCACTTATAACAAACACCAACAATTTCTTAACTATTAATCCTATAAATTCCTACAACCCCTTTAACCTATCCACTAAACCTATTGATAATCATAACAACTACTTTCATAACCTTTTAGAATGATACAGTCTCTGGGGCAGGTCCTCAGTCGTCAGGAACACAGTCTTTATTGTAGATTCTTTAACACACTTAGCAGTCCTTTTTCTGGATCTCTCAGATGCAGGTTTGTCAGGGTAAGTTGGTTATTGCAGTCTCACCTTAAATAAGGCTTCATCCTTTCTTCTCTGTGGGAGACCCCAGCCGTCTGCAGGCCAACTTACTTCTTTTGAATCAGGAACTCAGCTGCTCTGCCTCAGTCCTTAAAGCCAGGCACCGTTTCCTTTAGGCCACTGTTTGGACAGATCAAACCCCTCTAGGCAAAAGCTGAGCCACAGGGTCCAGTCCTTGGCCTTTTGGTGTCTTGCTCAGGCTTTCTTTGCTCACCGGCTTCTTTCTGCTTCAGGGAGAGAGCTGGCCATCAATGGCCAGCCCTTTTTTCAGCAGGACTCTTGGAGCTCTCTAGCGTCAGGGGCCTCTTCTCCTCTGGGCTCCACGCACTGTCCTCAAATAGGAGGAACTCTGTTTCAGCTTAATTTGGGCTCCGCCCACTTAGCAGCTGAAAACAATGTCAGGCCAGATACTTTGTTTCTTCAAGTCTTGAGTCTTTCCTGTTTTTCCTGACTTCAAACTTGTTTTTCAGTCTATTGAGTCTTTCCTGTTTTTGCTGACTTCATGCTGATAATGCTCTTCAGGCCCCGAATTAAGAGACAGTATCAGAAACTCCTATATATTTCCTAAATCTAATTTATCTAACTCCTACAGAGACAGTATCAGAAACTCCTATATATTTCCTAAATCTAATTTATTTAACTCCTATACATAAATTTAATATTATCTGTATTTATCCGTTAGATCAGTAAGGACATTATTATTTATTACTAAGCAAAAAACTTACATAGTACCTTCAAGTTAAAAAATGTGTCATTTTGAATCCTAGACTGTCTTTAGCAAGCCTTATCTTATCATCAGGTTTCCTGTCCTGCCTTCATTGTTTAAACCAGGCTGGTCTAGAATTCAGAGATATGCCTGTTTCTGCCTCCAGTGTGATGGGATTAAGGGCATGTGCCATTACCATCCTGCTCATATTTTGCTTAAATCCCAGATAATAGTAACTCTGTAACCCAGACAGCAAATTTGAACTGCAGTGACAATTATAAATCTGTCCAAAATCTCTCATGTTTTAGCAATGCCAAACCAGAAAAATATCCTTTCTACCTCCTGATATAGGGAAAATCAAAAGACATCTAAACAAAAATCAAACAAAGAAACAACATTCCAAAACCCTTGGTTTAACCATGGCATCCCATGTTACAATTATAGCTCTGTTCATTATTCCTTGGAATCTAGTTGTGGCTGTAAATCACTGGTGGGCCCTTTCCACAGAGCCCTGACAAGCACCTCGTAGCCATGGTGTTCTGAGCTCAAGCTGTCATCAATTTTGTTTTATCTATAGGGAAGAATCCTTTTATTTCTTTCCTTATTGTCATTGCAAGTAACTTAGCATTCCATCTTTAAATTCTTTCCTTTGTTAAGCCTATCCTAGTCTGATCTTTCTCAAAAAACAACACACAGAACCACAATTGTCAGTGTAAAAATCATTTGCATTCTAAGAGAAACAAACTCAATTAGAATCCAAATGTACTGAGAAATTATGAATTCCTTCAATTTTAATCTAGGCAATTAATTCCATTCTCAAGCTCTGTCTAGAGGGCTGCCGGTTTTTTAGTACATAGGGAGAGCCAAGGCCATAGCTCTCTGCCTTTGTTCCAAGGCAGCAGCTTTGTTAAGCTGCACCTTTGAAATGCATTTGGGTTCGGTTCTCCACTCTTTGGCTAGGAAATCACCTTTTACCAGGCCTTCTCAGACTGCAAGCATGGATTCTAATTGCTGTAGTTGGGTGACATTTGTAGAAAATGGCCAATTAAATATAATCTAAATATTGCAAAATATTTAATTAGCCATTTTTCTACAGCTGAGAATTGTGGGAATGCTTCATTTACTTGAAGAGGAATTACAGGTACTTGCCTGACAGATTCTTATCAGAAGAACGTAAGTTGAACCTGCAACTTGGCCAATGACTACGTGAATTTCCCAGAGTGGAGGATGTGGGGATCTTGTTTAGAGACACTCTCCAGATAAGGTCAGACAGAAAAGAGGAAGCCACGCTGAGAAAACAAGTCTTCCATTTTTCTCTGGAGCTCCGAGAGCTATACAGACATGGTGAACTGTGACCTTAATGGCAGGGTCTTCCAACAGTGGCTGACCTGCAGAACTATCTTCCAATTTACCTCACTACATGGCTTGTCTCCTTCTCCTCACCATTCTCCTCCTCCAGGCAGTTACCAGGATTGACAGCTTGATTGCCCAAGATTTTATTTTATTTTGGTTTTCCTTTTAAACACTAATAAAGTTGTCATCCAGCTTCCCTTTGAGTCCATTCCTAAATCCTTTTATTAATGAGACTAGGAACCCCAAAAGGAAACCCAATGTTTCTGGTATCATATGGTGTCTCTGGCAGGACTTCCCAAACTTCCCAGTAACAACTGAAGACATGATTGTGGGTTTGATTTCCAGCACCCATGTGGTGGCTCCCAGCCATCTCTAATTCTAGACTCAGGGGATGTGACACTCTCTTCTGGGCCACAGACGTGCATGTGATGCTCAAACATAGCATCAAAAAAATGTGATGCAGGCAAAATTACCCATACACATAAAATTAAATCTTTAAAAAACAGTGTGGAGAGTGACAGAGGAAGACAAGCATGCTGGTTTGAATGAGAAATATCCTTCATAGATTCAAAATTTTGAGCACTTGGTTCCTTGTTGGAGACACTGGAACCTTTAGGAGATGGAGGAAGTGTGTCACTGGAGCCAGGCATTGAAAGTTTATGGCCTGTCCCAATTCCAGTTAACCTTCTCTGCTTCCTTTTTGTGGATGAGATATGATCACTCTCATCTTTCTGCTCCTGGAACCACACCTGCTGCTTACTACCATGGCTCCTCTAATGATGGAACCATAAACCAAAACAAACTCTGTACGTTGATTTTGGTAATGTTATTTCATCACAGCAGCAGAAAAGTAACTGAACAATAAGCCTAGCCCACAACCACTCCTGCCTCCTTGTCCCCCCACAGTGACTGGGCCAAGGTCTAGCAGCTGGCAAAGGAGAAAATAGAAACTTGAACCCAAGCCTATGAGACCTCAAAGTTCTTACACTGGAGTGCTGAGCTCTGGGGTCTCAAGAGCACTGTTTCCACAGACAGGTTGTGTGTGGCTGTGCCTAGGGTGTTGTCAGAAGGAGCATTCTCAGATGCTTTCAAATATCTGCAGAGCTGTCATGCAGAAGAGAATCAGGTTCATTGTGCTGCTGGGAATGGAGCCCAGAGCCTTCTGCATGGCAAGCAAGTACTCTACAACAGAGCCGCATCTCTATCACTTGGTGGGGCTTTCTTATGAAAAATAGAGATGGGAAGTTTTAGCCCAGCCCCTGACAAGGGAAGAACTCAAAATGAGGTTTGACTGTAGAGAGCTACAGCCTCGAGGAAGGAACTAGATGAGAAATAGATGAGTTCAGTCTTTCCAACAGGAAGAGCCAGTAGTTTGAACATCAGTATTTCAGCAGCATGGAAGAGTGAGGAGCCTCCCCATGCTTACCCGTTCTTTTCTTTATTTTATTCTGTTCTCCCCACACGTGTGTTGTTTGGATATGTGTGTGTGTGTGTGTGTGTGTGTGTGTGTGTGTTGGATGCATACATGTATGTGTGGGTGTGTGTTGTTTGCATGTATGCATGAGTACACATATGCTCATGTACCTCAACATGCTTTTGTCCTCGCTTTCCACCCCATTTGAGGCAAGTTCTCTTTGTTATTCACTTCCTACACTCCTGGGAATCTCCTGCCCTATATCTTCATAGGAGTACCAGGATTGCAGATGTGCACACCACACCCTACTTTATGTGTGTGCTGGTGATTCAAAGTCAAGTTCTCTCACTTGTGCGACATGCACTTTATTCACAGCAACACCTTCCTAGCCTCTACCCCAACTTCATCAGTCCTTCATGAGCCCTCATATGGTGAGAGCATTAATAATATTTTTGGAAGGGTGGTTTGGTAGTCTCTATTAAAACTTATACTGCTCCTATACTTTGACTTAGTTACAACCCCAGCCATTGCCAACAGAAGAGCCATAGTCCAGCTCTCCCACAACTGGGTACTACTTTGGGTTTAGAAAATGAAATTAGGTATGAAAGAGATGTCTGCCCTCCTGCATCCATGGCTATACTACTTCAAGATATAGAACCAGACTAGGTGCCTGTCAATGGATGACTGAAAAAAAAGGTATGTATACACAGTGAAATATTCATCCATAAAAAGAATGAAATTCTGTCACCTATGATAATGTGTTTACCCTTTTGCTGTGATCAAACTACCTGAGAGAAGCTGTTGGAATAATGTTATTTTGCACTATGTAAAGATTACCCTTGTATTATTCAAATGCTAATTTTTGTGCCCCCATAGCTGGTTTTGATTCGGACATGGCAGTGTAATGCTTATTCTAAGAATCTCTTGTCTCAATGATGTATAAACATTGCTTCCCAACTATTCTCTGATTGGTCAATAAACAAAGTGATCAGCCAATGACTGAGCAGAGGAGAGAATAGGGCTGGAAGTCTGATCCCAACAAGGGGAGGAGTAGAAGGAGAAGGAGAGAGGTTTCAGACATGAGGTGAGGGTCCAGGAGCCACCATGAGAACATGCATGGAGCAGAGAGAGCCAGACCAATACTAAAATGAAAGTACCTCAGGGATTTTAGCTGGGAAGTAGCCAGATCATTTTAGAGGATTAGAATAGTTTATCACATTAGATAATCTATTTAGATAATCTAACAGATCTGAGCACTTTTGGCTAAGATCAAGTGTAGAATAGATTAATAACTACTCAATTACTGTGCCTTAAAGTTTGTTAAATAGAACAAATAGTCTCTGTCTCAACTTTATTTGGGAGATAGCTGAGTTAGAGAAAAAACTGCCTCTTTTATACTTGCACTAGCAAGAAGTAACATAGAGAAATATTTATTTTATTTTTAGATTAATTTATTCTCATTTTATGAATGTTTTGCCTAAATGGGTGTATGTGTACCACATGAGTGCTTGGTGCCCACAGAAGTCAAAAAAGGGCATCTGATCCCCTGGAACTACAGTTACAGATGGTTGACAGCCACCACGTGGGAATCAGAAATTGAACCCAGGTCCTCTGGAAGAGCAGCTGGTGCTCTTACCCACCGAACCATCTCTCCAGCCCTGAAGGGTTTATTTTAACTCAGGGCTTCAGAGGATTGAGTCAAAAGTGGAAATAGAATAGCTGTCCATATCCTAGAGGGGTAATATACCCTGGGGTGGTCCTTTTCTGGGGACCTATTTCCCTCAGTCCAGCTTCACTCTCTCACATCTCCACAATCTTAGAAAAAAATCACTTTTATTATTATTTTTAGACATGGTCTCACTGGCTAGCCCTGGCTGGCCTGGAACTCACCATGTGGACCATGTTGGCCTCAACTTCATAGAAATTCCCCTGTCTCTGTCTCCAAGTGCTTGGACTACCCAAACAGTTTCTACAGTTTTTCAATAAATATAGCATTAGTAGCTAGGGATCAAGGATTCAGAATATGAGCCTGAGGGGCTATTTCCAAAATAGATAACATCAACGGACCTGGAGGCCTTTGTGTGAATTGACAAGTACTGGAATCTTACTCTTAAGCAGAAAAAGCAGTGGGGGTGGGGTGGGAAGTTCTAGGATTAGACCTGAATTTGGATCCCTAGCTTGCCAAAAGTCTGCCATAGGCATCCTCCTTTTTTTCCCTCCTATTCTTTCTTCCTTCTTATTCACCTTCTCCCCTTTTCTCCTCTCTTTTCTTCTCCTCAGACATTCACCAAACTATTGACCTTTCTCTTCCCTAAACTTCTACCAAGACACAAAATTTGGTTGCTCCTGTGTCTGTGTTTAACCAGGAGCCTTCCTGTTGGCCCA
>CAJQZJ010033039.1:3867626-3893793 GCA_907164525.1 Lophiomys imhausi | reverse complement strand
GGTTGCTCCTGTGTCTGTGTTTAACCAGGAGCCTTCCTGTTGGCCCATACACACAGCCTATGTTACCCAGCATCCCTCATCAGAAACCACACACTATATGGTTCTGGCAGATGTTAAAGAATTTGCAGAACTAGGACAGCCTTCTGTGAGCCTGACACCCAGAGAATACAGAGGTAGAGATTGAGGCCCTGATTAGAGTTCAGCCAGTCTAAGGATAAACAACAACCAGGCTATCCCCCTAGCTTCCACCCCCAGGAGCTGGTGCTGGAGAATCAGTCAATGCTCAGGCCAGACTGATTTTCCTTGCCCCTTAGAGATTAGAGAGCTGTGATACCTCACCCACTGATGCCACAGCTGCTGCACCTTCTGGTGTTGGTGGCCACATGGGGTGTGCATCTCAGGATTACTTTGGTCAAGGCTGAACTTCTCAATGTTTATACTAAGCACCATGAAAAAAATGTAGGCCAATATGTGTAGTTGGGTGTTTTCTGTTAGCTCATGTTTTGCCACCCTTGCCCCAGCTCCCAAAATAATGACTCTGAGACTTTATTATTATTATTTATTATTTATACTTAGGCCACATAGCTAGGCACATTTCCGGACTAGCTCATAACTCATTACCTCATTTATTCTATAGTATTTCTGCCACATGACTAGTTACCACTCCTCAGCTTCATGCATCTTCTTCCTCTGAGTTCTGGGGCCAATCTCTTCCTGACTCTATCCCAGAATCCACTCTTTCTAGTGGAACACCCACCTCCTATTTCCTGCCTCAGCTCATAGGCCATTGTTTTTTTTATTGACAGGTGATGTTTCCATACAGTACAGAAGAGATTAGTCCTACATCTCCCCTTTTAGTCCAATAAAAAGCTCTTTCTCTTACAATAATAAACTATATACAATAAGAACATTTGTGAAACAATTATGAAAACTATCAGGTAAGTTTTACATTCAATTTACAAATACATATGTCCAGTCCATATGTATTTGGCAACTTTGGAGAAAGAACTCTACTATTTATCCTATCTTGGTGAGTTCAAAGTTCTGTACCTAAATCATTTTCTACCATAACTTGCATTACCAACCCAAAAACATATACTTAGACCTTAAAACGTTTTCTTAAATTCTAAACAATTTAAGCTTAATTGTGAGAGTATAGCTATCCAGTCTTCAACCCCTTTAGAGACTTGAGAAGGAATAAATATTACCTGAGTATACAGGAAGTGCAGAACAAGCAGCTTCTAAAACTATAGAAATGACAGAGACATTTGGCTGCATGAATAGTACTCCAAAGTTTCTATATACCATTGGGGGATCAATCTTCAGCTTTCTGACCCAGTATATTGACAGACTTTTTTTGTGATACAGGAGTTATGAAGGACTAGCACACTTTGTCTTTGCAAAGCTTGGCAGTTACTTCCCTGTGTCTTATTTGTCCAGTTTTGACAGTATACTGTCACCAGTTGAAGCCAGGGCAGTTTCTTGCCCAGTGGCAAGCTTGTCACATTTGAAGCAAACTCCATATGGAGGTTCTTTGATGCCCATAATCTTCTTTGAAGAAGAATGGGGGTGCTTCTAGGAGCGGACATGGCTCATTGTCAAAAAGCCTTAAATTAATAAAACATCTTTAATTGCCATATTATGTATGTCTCTGAGGTTTTTGAAGACCATCTGCCTATCTACAGTATTTCTGAAAGGCTTGTTTCTATGTATTTACTATCTATTCAACCTAGCAAGCATATTTCTGTAATAAACTAGTATCTAACATGATAAGTTTAATTGACTATTAACTTGCATTTCTTTTTTTTTTTTTTTTTTTGGTTTTTTCGAGACAGGGTTTCTCTGTGTATCCTTGGCTGTCCTGGACTCACTTTGTAGACCAGGCTGGCCTCGAACTCACAAAGATCCGCCTGCCTCTGCCTCCCAAGTGCTGGGATTAAAGGCGTGCGCCACCACGCCCGGCTTAACTTGCATTTCTTAATTATCCTAAAGAGTTTGTAATAGCAGCTTTTAAAAGGACTGGAACTTAACATTGCATCCTTAGGAATCACTTAGGTACAATACCTCAAAAAAGAGTTGATACATAGTATGTTGCAACAAAATATAAGCCCAATTTTGCATCAATATACAAAGATCTATACCAATGTAAAGTTTTTGGCTTATAGCATACTCTTTAGTTTAAACATAGATTCAATAATCTACCCTTTATTTCCATAGTATTCCTATATCCTCCCTTCATTCTGTTCATCCCTTCTCCTCCTTCATAAGAAAGAAAGAAGGATAGAGGAAAAAACAGAAAGAGAGAAATCCCTGAGTCTAACCTCCTATACTTTGTTTCCTCCCTGACCATGACAAATAACAGCTTGTAATCAACCCCTTTTTTTAATGATGACAAATCTATCAAACAACCAAAAACCATCCACCCTACCTTTTGGGAATGGGGTGTCATTCTCTTAAAATTGCTTCCTGCTGATTTGGGATATACTTTTCCTTTTGGGGGACCCAAAGGAAATTACAAAAATGGTCAAGTGTTAAGAAAGCTAGTTGTTGCTGGGTGTGGTGGTGCATGCCTTTAATCCAAACAGGAAGCAGAGGCAGTCAGATCTCTGTGAGTTCAAGGCTAGCCTGATCAACACAGTGAGTCCAGGACAAGCCAGGGATACATAGAGAAACCCTGTCTTGAAAAACCAAAAAGAAAGAAAAAGAAAAAAAGCTAGCTGTAACATTTGTTCAGTTTCTGTATGCTGTGAAAATACAGCCTTAAATGAAGTCCTGACTGGAATAGTCTGAAAGGCTGGAACAATTGGGTTTAGCAGCTTTCTTTGAAACTATTCTGGAAGCAAATTTTGATGAAACAGTATTGAGACAGTCTGTAAGACTAAATCACCTGGGCTATTTGCCTTGTCCTCCTTGATGTCTAGTTCTTTTGCTCTGAAAACACATAAACACATACACTTTTAAAGGTGACATACATTTCTGCAATAACATATGTATGGAATGTGCAATGTGCACATATCAGTTAAAGATGATTCTCTGGCTGGGCACGGTGGCGCACGCCTTTAATCCCAGCACTCAGGAGGCAGAGGCAGGTGGATCTCTGTAAGTTCAAGGCCAGCCTGGTCTACAGAGTGAGTCTAGGACAGCCATGGATACACATCCTGTCTCAGAAAAAAAAAAAAAAAAGATGATTCTCTGCTCTTTATATGAACAGGCAAAAGGCATTAAACCTTATCAATCCGTTTGGACCATATAACCCAACTGTAATATAATTCTCAATCCATGCCATATGAAAGGATGGCATCTACTAATAAGTTACGAGGACTCTGTAGCCAACAAAATTTATTGCATAGCTGAAGTCCTGGCTGGAGACATTTTTGTGTCTCAGTGAATCTCAGAACTGTTCCCATGTAGAAGGATCAGTGTATATTTACTTGTTTCCTCTTTCTTTTTGATTTCTTTCTTCCTGTCTGCAGCCAAAATCTTCAGGGAGTCTCCCCCAGTCAAATTTGATCTTTATCAGTTTGGAAGGAATCCACAGCTTTTCTTCTCCCGTGGAAACAAATGCAAAGCCTCTCCTCCAGTGTAAAATGTTTCCTTCCCTACATTTTGAAGTTAAGACATTGTTAATATAAACAGGTTGATTCAGTTCAGCAATTTTTTCCATAATCCAGTGTCTCTCAGCATCTGCTTTTTTGTTGCTGTTCATTAGCATTCAAAAAATTTAAAGTTAATAAAGCACTATGCAATCTATCTCTGGGGGGTCTTTATTACCCCTTTTTGTTTGGTAAGCATCTCCTTTAGAGTACAATTATATCTCTCTACAACTGCTTGTCCTGTAGGATTATGTGGTATACTCATAATATTCTTTATATTATAATATGCAAAAATTGCTTCATTTTACTAAAGACATATACTGGAGCATTGTCAGTCTTAATTTGTACAGGTATCCCCATTATAGCCATAATTTCTAATAGATGTGTAATTACAGAAATCAGCCTTTTCAGAATTTAAATCAGTTGCCCATTGAACTCCTGAATATGTTTCTATAGCATGTTGTATTTAATTTTCCAAATGCTGTAAAATGAAACACATCCATTTGCCAAATTTTGTTTCTTTGGGTACCTTCAGGATTACTTTCTGCAGGTAATGGAGTTTGACTATACAAAGAACAACTTCCCAGAGCTGTATGAACAAAATACAGCATATAGAAATATGACCCAGAGCTGGGGTGGGTAGATTGCTCCCAGCTGCCCGAGAAATTAAATTCCTTATAATTTCCTTGGCTTGTTGCCAACTGATAGAAAACTTGTTCGTTAAACATTTGTTGTTAACATGGTGTTTTTTATAAAATTGAGAAGCTTCCAGCACATTTTCTACTAATAGCTGAACAATTTCATCATTACCTTGTGTGAGAGGGCCTGGTAGACCTGTATAGGATCTGATGTGTGTTATATATAATGGGTGATTTCTACTTCTGATCACTTGTTGTAGTTGAATAAACAGTGAAGTTAATTCTGAATCATCCTGAATACGTTCAGCAGTTTTTATATGCAAGACAATTCTTTCTGTATATTGAGAGTCACTATCTTAAGAGATTCTGAAAAATCTAATATTACCATAAGAATGGCATACAGCTCTGATTTTTGAATTGAAAAAAAATTTTTTTAACCTGAGATAATGTCCTAATTCCTAGGAGCTGTGTAGATACCCCTTGAAATGGCCAAGCTGGGTTCCAGGAATGTTATGAGATTACAGTTACATCTGCTTCATTATCAACTAATCCTTCAAACTCAATTCCATCTAACTGTAATTTTAACTTTGGTCTCTTATCATTTATAGCAGTTTGCCAAAATATATGTTTTTAGGTATTTTCAGAATCTCTCATTTTGTCCCTAGAAAAAACATAGCTGCTCAAAACTTAAATAATCCATTTAGTAGATATAGAGCAGCTATGTTTTTTCTATGAGGTTTTGATTTTTCTAGTTGTTTTTCAGAATAGTCTTACAATGATGGACAGGAAACGCCAAATTGCTTGTGTGGCTTCTGGCCGGTCACTGAGTGAAGTTCCTTAGTCAGTTTTCTGGCCTTAAGGAATAGCCTCGGATATCTTTGGATGACCTACATTCATGAGTCTTATATCTGTTTCTTACACATCTTCTAGGAAAATTTCTCCCTGAATTATTATTATGATTATTGAAGAATTTATCCTTAAGAATTGTTTGTTTACAGTCCTTTAGGGAATGACCTGATCTTTTCCAGCCACAGCAATGGGCATTTTGTGTTTTTATATCTCTTGTAATTGTTTGTCCAACCAAAACTGAATTGTGAGCATTAGATTCTATATCTGCAATAGCTTTAATCCATTCATGAAGTGGTGTGGTTTTGGCCCTTAAAGCTCTAATAGCTTTTTTGCATTTAGCATTAGCATTTTAAAAGGCTAGAGATTCAATTAAAATTTCTCTAGCAGTTGAATCTGATATTGCTCTATTCAGAGCTGTAGCTAATCTTTGTAAAAAGTCAATGAAAGATTCACTTGAACCCTGGGTTGTCTTTGTAAATGATTCAGTTTGTCCCTGTCATTCAACCTTGCCCCAAGCATTTGAGGCTATTTTGTGACATTGTTCTAGGACAGCATCATCAAGGGTAATCTGTACTCTCAATTCAGAATACGGACCTTCACCTAGTAACTAACTGATCCTTGACAATGTCAATCCCTCTAGTCCAATTTTGTTGTTCCATGATTGAAGTCTCAACTTTCCAGCATGTTGACCATTGTAATTGAGGGCCAGGCTCTAAGATGGCTGTCATTAAATCTCTCTGTCTTTTGGAATTATATAATTTTTGTGTGACCCAGTTATTAAGGATCAGTTTGACATCTGGTGAATGTAAGCCATAGGTCATTATTGTTTCCTTGAATCTTTTAAAATCTTGATAACCCCGTGGGTTTCTGTCATCTCCTTCTAATTCCTTTATCAAGGCTGGGAAAATCATTCTAGGTTTTTTTAAACATATATAGACTGCCCTTTTGCAGTGTTGTTATAAGGTGATGCTGTAGGTTCTGGCATTCTTCCCTCTGTCTCTATCTTAGTATCTGTCTCAATTTTATTTATAATTCTTTGTCATTTTTCTTCTAAGACTTGTCTCCATTTTTCATTTTTTTCCTTTTCCTGCATCTCTCATCTTAGTATCTTTTTCATTCTTATTTATAAATTTTAGAATTTTTTCTTCTAAACTTTGTCTTAATTTTCATTTTTCTGTTTTTCTTGTGTCTCTAAAGCCCTTTTCTTTGAGAAGGCATATAAAGCCATCTTGGCTATAAAGATTAAAATAAGGATTACCAATGTGATAACAATCATAAATGTTAATGTGTCAGTTCCAATTAGGCTATTTCTTTCTCTTTTGTTTCTATCTTTAAACTATTTTAAATGGCATTATATAAAGTCCGAAGGCTCTGTGTCATTGTGCCTTTCTCTAAGGACTCCATTTTACCAATTTTAAACTATTTATATCTGTCTCTGATGTTTTATATTCAGTTTCTTTTCCCCTTTAGCATTAAAGCACAATTTCAAAGATATTTACCTGGTGTCTGGCCTTGGATTTCTTCTGCATGTTGTCTCTTTGTTTGGCTTCTGCCCTGCCTCTGTCTTTGCGCAAGCCTGAGTTGGTGTCTCTAGGGGTTAATTCTGTCCCTTCAGCTTGGTTCAGCAGGCTGCCTTTGGTGGTTTGGACTGGAGCCACTGTTTGCTCTCTGACTTGAGACCCATGCCTCACATTCTCGGGCAGCTGGGAGCAATCTACCCACCCCAGCTCTGGGTCATATTTCTATATGCTGTATTTTGTTCATACAGCTCTGGGAAGTTGCTTGCCTGGGGACTATACCCTGAGGCTCCAGTTGAAGAACTGAAGTTCCCCCACACCCCCTTCTTCCCTGCATGTGGCCATGATCTTGCTGCACCTTGGAGGGTGGGGGTGGTAAGGGGCCTTCCTAGTACAGTCACCCTCTCCCAAGTGTTCTGCTCCTTCTCCACTCGTTGGCTGCGAAACCATCTTCCCAGCTGTTTTCTCCAGGCCCATTTTGCACCACAGTTCTGGGAAGCTTTTCTCCTGCAGAACATGCCTGAGGCTCCAGCACCTCTCAGCCGAGTTAGTTCAGGAGCCTCTTAAAAAAGCCTTGGCCTCATCTCAGTTGAGAGGTCGTATGAGGGCCAAGAGCCTCTTCATTCATTGGGGATCTACGAAGCAGTACCATCAGTGAAAAGTGTCTCGTTGCCTGGGAGAGAGAACTACTAAACAAACAAACCAATAAGCATACAGTAGATAAAAAAGACTAAAAAATAGAAAAAATATAACTAATATATAAAAAATAAATAAAGAATAAAAATTAAAAATAAGAAGTCTAGCGCACGCCTTTAATCCCAGCACTTGGGAGGCAGAGGTAGGCGGATCTCTGTGAGTTCGAGGCCAGCCTGGTCTACAATGTGAGTCTAGGACAGCCAGAGCTGTTATATAGAGAAACCCTGTCTCTAAAAACCAAAAAAAAAAAAAAAAAAAAAAAAAGAAGTCTAAAGCCGGGCGGTGGTGGCGCACGCCTTTAATCCCAGCACTTGGGAGGCAGAGGCAGGCGGATCTTTGTGAGTTCGAGGCCAGCCTGGTCTACAAAGCGAGTCCAGGACAGCCAGAGATATTCAGAGAAACCCTGTCTCGAAAAACAAAAAAAAAAAAAAAATAAGAAGTCTATGTCCAAGTTCCCTTTGGTGTGTTAGTTGTAGTATCGATACCTTCTACTATATAGCTAAAATCCATAGAATAGATGCCATATGTGTCCTTCTGAGTCTGGGTTAGTTCACTCAGGATGAGCTTTTCTAGTTCCATCCATTTGGCTGCAAATTGCATAATTTCATTGTTCCTGATAGCTGAATAATATTCCATTGTATAGATGTACCACAGTTTTTTGACCCATTCTTTGGTTGAGGGACATCTGGGTTGTTTCTAGTTTCTAGCTATTACAAGTAAGGCTGCTATAAACATAGATGAGGAAACTTCCTTATGATTCCGTGAAGAGGCATTTGGGTGTATACCCAGAAGTGGTATGGCTGGGTCCTGAGGTAGAGCTATTCCAAGTTTTTTAAGATATCGTCAGACTGACCTCCATAGTGGTTGCACAAACCTGCATTCCCACCAGCAATGGAGTAGGGTACCCCTTTCTCCACACCCTCGCCAGCATGTACTGTCATTTGAGTTTTTGTGTCCTTGTTATATAAGGACACCCCACCCCAGAAAAATGGAATGGAAGGGTTAGGAGGTAAAGAAAAAAAATGAAATGTGATGTTTCGGCCTTTTACTACTAATTGTCATAAACTGTTTAAGATAATTAAGAAATGCAAACTAATGGTTATGCAAGCCGGTCATTCTGTTAGGTACTATGACAGCCTATTATAGTTACTTGCTAAGCTAATCAGAAATAAACCTGCTAAGAGACAAGCAACATCTGCTTACCCTAATATAAGAGATAGGGCCTCTTCAAAAACCTCAAGAGATCTGCAGAATATGGCATTCAAAGATGTTTTCGTAACTTTAGATTTTTTTATATCAAGACTTATCAACTCCTGACAGCACCCCCTATTCTCCTCCAAGTAGAAGATGAGCATCAAAGAATCTCCAGTGGGAGATGATTGAATTAGTCGCAAGCCTATCTCTTGGTAGGAAAAGCCCCTTGCTCCAACTGTAGACAGAATGCTGTCCAAAAAGGACAAAACCTGGAAGCAGGTAAGTCGACAGCCTAGCTCTGCCAAGACAGGGTAGGTAAGTCCTTCATAACCCCTGCTCTACAATCAATGTCTGTCAGAGAAACGGGGCCAAACGACTGAAGATCGATGCTGTAATGTATGGAGAGAAAATGGGAAATGTCCAGGCAGGTATGTCATTTCTTAGTTTGGGAAGCTGCAGGCCCTGTACTTCCTATAAAATCAGATATATTTATCCCTCTCAGGTCTCTGAGGTGGTTGAAGAACAGATAGCTAGAGTCTCATAATTTAATTTTGAGTTGTTTAGGAGTCAAGAGAGTGTTATAGATCTAAGAAGATACTTTTAAAATTGTGTTGCAAGTTAGTAGGAATGTCGAGTCAGATATAGACCTTTAAACTCATGGAGATGTTTAGATAGAATGTTAAAGTCAGGTACCAAATACATATGGACTGGTCATTGGGAATGTACGTTAAGCCATATAACCCTCATAACTGTGGCCTAATTACCTCTGTTGTACTGTATTGTATTTGTTATTATAAGAGAAAGAGCCATTTGTTGGACTGAAAGGGGAAACTGTAGGGGGAAATAAGATATACCTTAAACTTAAAAGAAAAAAAAAAGGGAAGAGGATGGGGGGTTGAGGGTGGGAGGGTGGGACTGGAGGGGGAATAGGGAGGGGACTGCAATTGAGATGTAACTTGAAGAAATAAAAAATAAAGGAAAAAAAAAAGCCTTGGCCTGCATTGAGTCTTTCAGATTGCCCTCTCTTTTTTTTTTTTTTTTTTTGGTTTTTCGAGACAAGGTTTCTCTGTGTAGCCCTGGCTGTCCTGGACTAAGATTGCCCTCTCTTAAAGGGACCCTTCCTGCCCTGCTAGGAAACTGCTCTGGGAAGCATTTGTTCACCCGGGACTCCTCAGGCTCTAAGCCTGGATTCTAGTTCCATGTTCAGTGTACCATCTGTAGTTGCGTGTTTCTGTAAGCTCATGTTTTCCCACCCTTGCTCCAGCTCCTGAAATAATGACTCTGAGACTTTATTATATTTACAAACACTTAGGCCACATAGCTAGGCACATTTCCCAACCAGCTCATAACTCATTACCTCATTTATTCTATAGTATTTCTGTTACATGACTAGTTACCGCTCCTCATCTTCATGTATCTTCTTCCTCTGAGTTCTGGGGCCAATCTCTTCCCATGCCCGACTTTATCCCAGAATCCACTCTTTCTACTGGAACACCCACCTTGTATTTCCTGCCTCAGCTCATAGGCCATCAGCACTTTATTGACAGGTGATGCTTCCATAGGGTACACAAGGGATTAGTCCTACAAATGCACATGAGCAGTGCAATCTCTGGAAGATCTGGTGGTGCTCCATTAACACCAGACAAATTCCATAAGGACATTTTCTACCCAGGCCAATTCAACCTTACACCTGTGTGGAGATGACGTCGAATGCAAATGATGCTTTGTCCAAGATACCTGTGTATGAGTGCTCCTCTAAATTGGGGTCCGGGATCAGCAGGAAGACCAGAGCTGCTGGTCTTAGAGCTGATTTTTTATGTGTCCCTGCGCAGGAGGACCTTCGGTGCGGGTCAGAGGATTGTTTTATCTCTTTCACCTTCAAGAGCAACTGGCACAAGTGTTGGAACAGGACCTCAAGACACCTTGAGTGTCCTGCAACAGCTGCCTGGAACCCTTCCACTTACACTTCCCTATGCCTGTGGCTCTATGCAGGAAATCTGGTGTCACTCCTACAAGGTCAGCAACTACAATCTAGGGAGTGGCCACTGCATCTGAGATGTGGTTTGGCTCAGCCCAGGGAAATACCAAGGAGGAGGTAGTGAGGTTCTACTCTGAGGCCACGAGTGGAGTTGCACTCCATGGGCCTGACCCTAGTACATTATGCCTGAAATGCTGTTCTGGGGTCTCAGTTGAATTTCTTGTACCTGTGGGGACCGGGGAAATGGAGGCTTATGAGAAATGCCTCGTGGCTGGGAAAATGAAAGTAACTTGTGGGAGATATCTAAGATGGTGCTGGCCGGAAGTTGCTGGGGAGGAGTTGAAGCCTGATCATGGGTATAGCTGATTGGGTGAGCAAGACTTCCGTACTTGTGACAAATGCATGATTATCATGTTACCAGGCTTATGCTATGTGATGCAATAGGATGACCTTTAATGTGATTGGCCCACATAGCCGCATGTGGAAACACCCATTGGTTCTGTATATAAGCTAGGGGATGAAACATTAAAAACGGGAAATGCTTAGATATCACCCCTGTCACGTCTGTTTGTCTTTGGAATGAAGGCTGGAGAGTTGGGCAGGCAGCGCACTTACCTTTTCCTTGAAAACCCCCTATGTAGTGATCACCCCATATGCCGCCCCCCCCAGTATATACCCTCTACTTTCTGAATAACGCTGCCTGGCTTAGCCACCCACCATCTCCTTTCCTTCATTGTGGCAACCTTGTACTTTCCCCACAGTGCTGTTTCATTCTCCCTAGCTCAAACATTCTTGGCTATCCTTTTCATCACTACCTGTACCCAGGCTGGTGGAGTCTACCATGTCCTGTGCAGGAGATCAAGCCCAGGGCTCCGAGCATGCCAGGCAAATACTCTGCCAACTGAGCTACATCTCTAGCCCTTTCATCATTTTATTTTGTTTTAGCTGCTCTTTGGGGGCTATGTGAAAGAAATTGTTAATATTGGCTGTAGGAGTCTTTAGCAGGATAGAAGAGATGTGGCTAGTTTGGTAGGAGTCAAAGGTGAGGATGTTGTTTAGGTAGGTGCAGGCTAAGCAGAGCAAAGCCTTAAGAAGAAATGAAGGCCTAGCCCAAAATCTGTCAGGTACTTTGGCTTCTTTGGGCAAACTGGCTCAGGAAACATGAATGTGAGACTCCTGCAAATAAAACTTCCAGGAGAAAGGCTGCAGCTAGAAAGCAAATGAAACCATCAGAATACCTGTTCCCTTTCTTCCCCCTGGCTTCTGCTTGCTCAATTTGAGGCTCCACAGGGCACCAAATGGCCACTGCCTTTCCAACATGTGTTTCTTGTCAGAGTTCTAGTCTGGGTGTGGTGGGAAGGCCTAGTTAAGATTCTCTTTTCCCAAATCTCAGCTCAAATTACTCTGCATCTCTCAGATTGTGTGATAGGTTGACATGCATGAGCTTGGTCCAATCAATAAATCCAAATGAATGCAGCACACTGGGCAGGGATACAAGTTGACCTCAGCTGAGAACAGGCAATGACCATTTTAAAAATATGAATCAAAATCCTGCATAGTGAGGCATGCTTATAATCCTAGTACTAGGAAGGCCAAGATAGGAGGATTAAGATTTTAAAGCCAGCCTAGATTACATAATAAATTCTAGATCAGTCTCTGTTGGACCTTATTGGAAAGCCCCTGAGCTCAATGCTACACAATGGACTCCTTTTTTTCAGCAGGGTTCCCTCTTCCACCTGATCTGGGGAATCCTGAACCCTCACCCTCTATCTGAGGATTGTTACATAGCTCTCAGGGAAGTTGCCCTGAGGCCCAACCATTTATCCCAATAAGAGACCTGCCTAATGAGCACCTGGGATTCTGGGAATACGCTCCCCATGCTAATGAGATCTCTTGGTGTTTTGGCTTTCAGCCAATGACCTTTTCCCATGCCTCTAACTGTACCTGAAGTTCTTAGTCCACCCCTGCTACCCATAGGATAATTAGGTATTGTGTTCCCTTTCTTATGATAGGACAGTACTACTACATGCTAATGAATTATCCCTGGCACTTGTAGCCCCATCGAATCAAACACATTCACATCCAAAACCCTTTCCCACTGCTCAAGGTTTATAATCCCTCTGTTCACAAAATAAACTCACTCTGTCCATTCCTCCACCTTTGGAGATTTGGCTGTTCATTGGGGGCTTGGGAAGGAGGAACTAGTCATTGGATCTGCCTGTTTAGCTGGGTCTACTACTGCTGGCAGCTGAAGTTTGTCTCTGAGCACCAGGAGTGCCGGCTCAAACTCCTGCCTTGCTGTCACCAACACTGCCTAAGCCAGAGCTTACTTTGGGGTGTCTGGGGCGCAAACTCCTGCCTCTGCCTCATCACTGCACTTGCTGTGGTGCTCATCTGCAGTGACAGCCTGTTACTGGCTGTTCCTGAGGCAGCCTTCAGATCCACCTGAACCAGCCTGGGCTCCAGAAGTTGCTTGGCTCAGTCCAGGAGTTCCGAGTTCCTTGAAGCTGTTCAGCCTAGTACTGGCAGCTTAGATAAGATAGCTGTGACCTTTCATGGTACACATAAAGAGTTTGAGCTACCCTAAGCCCCCTGTTTGCTCAGCTAAAAGAATTGTAACCTTTCGCCACATGACAGAGAGGAATAAGGTTACCCTGACCTTCCTGCATGCTTATAAGAGCTGTGACACCTGGTGGTGAAAATAAACTTTTCTCCTGCCTCTCTGGACTAATCAGACATCCTGAGGGTACGGGTCTCGGTTGGAGTTCCACCCTTCTCTGCCCAGAAACTGATCCAGCCTGAAGCTTCCAGCAGAGGAACATGCACTTCAGGTTTTATATGGGACAAGGCTGGAACTCCCCACTGGATGCAGAATGACAAGTCTCAAACTAAGACAACCAGTCAATAAATCAATCAATCCAATCATATTACTTCCTGGCCTAAAATCTCCATCAGTGAATCTCAGCAAGTTTAAGTCTGACCTCCCCATATATTTGACACTGTAGAGTCATTTTAAAACATTTTATTATCTGTGTGTCTATGTAAGTTTTGTATATGTATATGTATACAAAAGTTTTGTATATGTATAGGTACCTGGGGAGGTCAGGAAGGGGTGCTAGATTCCTTCGAGCTGGAGGTACAGGTGTGTGTGAGCTACCTGATATGGATGCTGGATGCCAAACTCAGGTCCTCATGATAGAATACAAATGCTCTTACTCCCTGAACCATCTCTCCTGCCCCATTGTGAAGACACTGCTTGTTGTCGCCATGGGAGAGTACACATAAGAATAGAGACCATGAATGATGTCAAAAAACATCTTACAATACACAAAATACAGTCTGTCAAACTATCAGTAGGATGGACATAGGGAACTCTGCACTCAACTGAGCCATCTTCCCAGCCTCTGGTGGGCTTATTTTGATTGGCACATGAAGAGACTCTGGCCAGCTCAAGTATGGCAAGCATGGCTCTGGCAGACCTTGGTTTTTATTGCCATTCCCTCTGCCTTGCTAAAATCCATTAGGTTACATCCCTAAAGCTAGCCGCCAATATCTATTCTCCTATTTGGCCACTTCCTCCTCCTGAGACTGACTATAAACAGTCCAGCTATCAAAGTATTGAAGTCCATCAATCAAAAGCCCCTTTTGGATCACCTAATGAACATGCCCAATCAAAATATACCACCACATTGTAGCCCGTTCTAACACAGCCTCCCCCCCCCTTTTTTTTTCTTAGAAGTTATACCTGCAAGGTCATTTGGTGCTGCTTTTCTGCCTGAGTCAGAAAGCAGCCACTTTAACTTGCCTTCCCCACTAAATAAAGGATCTCTCTGTGAGAGCAGGTATTCCGGGTGGTTTGTGCCTAATCCCGGATCCAAAAAGGAATCCCTGATGTGTACAGATCTTCTAACAGCACAATACTCACAGGATTTATCCAAGCAGTATCAGGGGCAGCATTTCCCTTGTGAGTTGGAGAACATGCCATTGGACAGAGGTGCTACATGTGGTCACCCATTCACTACCTATGGACTCTGGCTGCTTCCCCTTTGCTCTTGGTAGTCATGTAACATAAGCTGTGCGTGTTTGTCTGTGCTATATTCCTGCTTTTGCTTCTTTTGGGTGTCCCCCTAGCCATGAAGATTTTTTTTTTTTACTCTGAATATCACAGGAAATCACTGGAGCCAATGCAAGGTGTGGCATTCTTATATTAGTAGGTTCCTTGTTACCCCGCTCTCTCATTTCTGTGAGAAACTATAATTGCTGTGGGGACAGTTGGAAAACTGGGTCTTAGGAGACAGGTGGAAGGGATCTAGGTGAGAGATGGTAGCAGCTACTCTTCCATGGTGACATGTTTCCATAATGGAGCAGGAGAGATGCCTTAAGGGTTGAGAGAACTTGTGGGTCCTACAGAGGATCCAGGTTCAGTTCCTAGCTATGCACATGGCAGCTCACATCTGTCTGTAACTCCAGTCCCAGGGGATTTGGCCTCCGAGGGCACTGTATGCATGTGGTGTAAAAATACATATAGGCAAACATGCCCTTTAAATACAAATAAATCAATTGTAACAAAAGAAATCTGGGGGCTGGAAAGATGGCTCAGCGGTTAAGAACACTGGCTGTTCTTCCAAAGGACTGGGGTTCAAATCCCAGCACCCACATGGCAGTTCACAGCTGTCTGTAATTGCTGGGCGTGGTGGCACACGTCTTTAATCCCAGCACTTGGGAGGCAGAGGCAGGTGGATATCTGTGAGTTCAAGGCCAATGTGGTCTACAAAGTGAGTCCAGGACAGCCAGTACTGTTACACAGGGAAACCCTTTCTCAAAAACAAACAAACAAAACCCCCCAACAACAACAAAAAACAAAACAAAACAAAATCTGAAGTATGCAGTCTGGCTGAGGAGGTCACAGAGGCCTGGCTTTTCTCCCCTGGAACATGAAGACTTAACCTCCCCCACACCCCCAGAGCTGGGAATGGAATCCAGGGTCTTTTGCATGCTGAGAAAGTTCTCCATCACCAAGCTGTACCCCTACTTCTATTTCCCTCAGGGCAGGGCAGGGTTCATGGCTTGTTTGTTTTTTAAGACAGGGGTTTCTCTGTGTAGTTCTGGCTGTCCTAGAACTCACTTGGTGTTGTTGCACGACTTTAATACCAGTACTTGAGAGACAGAGGCAGATGGATTTGTATTTTGGTCACTGTCATGACCCCAGTACCCAACACCATCTCTTGGTATGTCCTGAAGAATCATGTTTATCCTATTCCTTTATTTTTACTTAGGAAAAAGTTCTGATGGGCTGGGGATGTAGCTTAATTGGCAGGATGCTTGCCTGGCATTCACGAAGCCCCAAGTTTCATCCTAATCACCACATAAACCAGTTACCGGACATTTGTAATCTAAGCATCAGGGAGACAGAGGATTGGGAGTTCAAGGTAATCCTCAGCTGCACAGCAAATTTGAGGCAAGCCTGGGGTACATGAGACCTCCCTCAAAAGACAGACAAACAGATGAAGGATCTGGCAGTGTAGCACAGGCTGGTTTCAAACTCTTAATCCTCCAGTCTCTGCCCTCCAAATGCTGGGTTTACATGTGAGTACCATCACATTCCTAATCATATTATAAGTTTTTAAGAGTATAGTAAAGTGAGTACATTTAAGACCACATAGGTAGATATATGCGTATAATTATATATAAAAATACACTGCTATCAACCTGCTCAACCTCAGGTAATTTCCTGCCCTCTGGTGGGTTCTTGTTCACTTCTTCTACCCTAGTTGATCTAGAATTTACTACATAGACCAGGTCGGCCTCAAACTTCCACGCATCCACTTGCCTCTGCCTTTCTGAGTAGAGGAACTGCATGTGTCTAGCTAATATAATAAATCTGCTTTTTTGTTTTTCAGTACTGAGGGCCAAGCCAAGGAAGGGCCTCATGTACACTGGGAGGCAGCATGTGCTCTAGGACGGAGCTACAGTTTTACTCTCTGCTTTTTGAAACTAGGCCTTGACTTGTTACATTGCCCAGGCTGGCCTTGACTTGTTACATTGCCCAGGTTGGCCTTGACTTGTTACATTGCCCAGGCTGGCCTTGAACTGCCCAGGCTGGGAGGCCTTGATCTTCCTCCCTCAGCCTCCTGGGTAGCTGATATGAGAGGCCTGAGCCACCAGGCCTAGCTTACTTTTTTCTATTCTTAAAAAAAAAAAAAAAAAAGGACTTGTGTGTGTGTGTGTTGTGCACACAGGCATGAACACGTGTGCTCATGAATATGAAAGTCAGATGTTGACATTGGATGTCTTCAAAACTAAGTTTCTGTCCTCTTTCTCCCTCCCTTCCTTCCTTCCTTCCTCCCTCCCTCCCTCCCTTCCTTCCTTCCTCCCTCCCTCCCTCCCTCCCTCCCTCCCTCCCTCCCTCCCTCCCTTCCTTCCTTCCTTCCTCCCTCCCTTCCTTTTGAGACAATGTCTTACTATGTAGCCCTGGTTGGCCAGGTCTCACTTCTGCTTGTCTCTGCCTTCTGGGTGCTAGGGTTAAAGATGTGTGTCACCCTGCCCAATCTTCCACCTTATTTTTCAAATTAAATTAAATTTATTTTGTGTGTATGTGTGAGTGCAGGTGCAGCTGTACCATGGAGCACTTGAGGCGGTCGAAGAAGACCCTCAGGAGTCAACTCTCTCCAGCTGCCTTGTGGGGCTGGGGGACTGAGCTGGGGTTGTTAGGTCTGCATGCATGTGCCATCGCTGGATGTACCATCTCACTGTCTTTCTCTGACTTACTTCACAACTAGGCTGGCTGGTGGGTTCTAGGGATCTGCCTGTCTCCATCTCCCCAGGATGACACCACAGATGTGCCCTGACTCATGGGTGCTTTTTGACAAGGATGCTGGAGCTCAGAGCCTAGCTTCTTGTGCTTGTGCAGCAGCACCTACCCAGCTAACCTGTGTCTCCAGAATTGCTCCGTCCTTTGTTTTGTGTCAGGGTCTCATTATGCAGCCCTGGATGGCCTCAAACTCAAGATCCTCCTTCCTCAGTCTCCCAAATACTGAGGTCATGTGTACACACCACCAGTCTTGGCTGCTTCGTGGTTTTCTTGTAGACTGCTTTCTTCAGCTAAGGACACAGCTTAGGCTGGAATCCCAGCTCTGTTTGTGTTTAGCTTAAAAGCTGTCTTCCAGAAAGTCTTCCTGACTTTTACCTGAGCAGGTCTAGCTCCCTTTATCCCCTTCCTGAATTTTGCAATAGCTGCAAACACACTTTCTTTTATGAAAGTATGTGATCAATGTCTGCTGCCTTATTGTTATGTTATTATTTTTTAAAACACTTATCATTAAAACACTTGAAAATACAGCTCCACTCTAAGGTCTATCAGATTTGAACATACCCTGGCTGCTAGCTTGATAGGGCTTCAGCAAGATCCCTGGTATACAGCAGATGCTCAATAAATATGGGTAACAATGCATTGAGAATTGTCACCTGAAAGTAATTATCCTTTAAAAACTCACTCCTAGAAGTAAAGGCACTTCCTGCCAAGCCTGATGACATGAGTTAGCTCCCTGGAATCCACACGGTTCCAAGAGAAACAACTCTCCAGGGCTGTCCTCTGACCTTTAACAACTTCACATTTACATGCATATCTGCAGACATACACACACAGAAGTAAATATATAATGTCACAACAACAACGACAACCAAACCCTCACTCATGCTGAAGGGGGACCTGGGCCAGTCAAAGCACCACAGAAAAGTCCAGTGCCCTTCCCTTTGTTTTTGAGGGGTCTCATGCTTACTCAGTTCTTTTTATTTGTGGCAGCTGTTTGTGTGCATGCTAATGGGAACTGTACACTCAGGCAGACACCTGAGAACTGGAAAGGTGCTGCCGAAGTCACTGGAAAGCTTAGACTCCCAGACCTTGGCTCAGCTCTTCAGTCTCTGTATCTTGAGCAGTACTGAGGTAGCATCAAACAGTGGTGTAATTAATTTATTTTCTCCTCCAAACCCCAGCAGGACTGCCTTGTTCCAAAGCTAGGCCCAGTCACTCATCATGTAAATGGATCTTTGACAAATTGCTTTTGCTTTCATGTTTTGGTCCCTAACCTGAAAAAAAATAGGACAAATAGTATTATGGAGTTCATGGGTTAATCTGTGTACACTGTTAAGTGTGAAGCCTGGAGTAGCTATCTAACCATGAATGTTAAGTGGTCTTATGTGTCTATGCTTCGATATCCTTGCTTTTGAGATGAAGATCAATAACTGGGTTGTTGCCAACCCTACTCCAGGGGGTGGGGGCAGGGGTCTGTTTTGTTCATGGCTCTGCTTCCAGGACCTAACACATTTTCTGGCTTGTGGCCGACCCTCAAAAACTAGGTTTATCTTACTCATTTACTTTATTATTATTATTTTTTAATTAAAATATTTTCGAGGGGCTGGAGACACATAGATAGCTAAGAGTGTTAGAGTGCTCCCTTAGCATGGAGGAAGCCCTGGGTTCTGTTCTCAGCACCACATTAACCCAGTTGGCTAGGGAAACAAGAAGGTGGAGGCATGGCCAGCCTGGTGCCTTTAATCCTAGCACTTGGGAGGCAGAGGCAGAGGCAGTGGCAGAGGCAGGTGGATCTCTGAGTTCCAGGCCAGCCTGGGCTACAAATCGAGTTCCAGGACAGGCAGGGGCCTACACAGAGAAACCCAGTCTGTTACAAAAAAAAAAAAAAGGCGGAGGCATCAGAAGAAGTTCAAGGTTATCCTGCGCTAGAGG
Organism: Lophiomys imhausi; assembly: GCA_907164525.1. NCBI lineage: Eukaryota > Metazoa > Chordata > Mammalia > Rodentia > Muridae > Lophiomys > Lophiomys imhausi. Next base: position 3,874,585 of record CAJQZJ010033039.1, on the reverse strand, counting down.
CCAGACTTAGTTACTATGTACACCCCCCCACGCCCCACGTCCTCAGATCCCCCAAATCCAAACCAAGCAGCAACAAAGGCAGTAGCAGCATTAGCAGCAGCAATAACAACAACGAAACGAAACGAATTATTTCCTGGTTGCACTCAGAATGGGAGAAATTCCCAGGGTGCTTTGCAGACCATGGAGGAGGGGTGGCAAACTGGTGCTTAGGATGGAGACCTCAGTGTTTCCGATGGAATCACAGGGCTCCTAATTCGAACGAACTCCACTTCTACTCTTTGAGTGACTCTGGGCGAGTTTCCTCTCTTAGTTTCTCCTGTTTCCTTTCCTTTCTTGGGAGCTCGCATCCCTAACCCTGCCAGTTGAATCCTAAAAAGCCCTAAACCACCCAAGCGCCGGGCGTTCTCCCGCAGCAGCGGAAAGGCCATACAGTTAGGACCACCTGGGACGAAGCCAGAGGTGTGGAGGGCCCAGCGCAGGATTCCTCGCGGCCGCGTAAGCGTTAGGAGCCGGCAGGGGGTGGCAGCTGCAGCCGCGGCCTACAGGCCCAGCCCGGGACACCGAGTGGCCGCGCTCGCTCCCACGCGAGGGGCGGGGCGGGGCGGGGCGGGGCGGGGCTGCATCCCGGTGACGCGGGCCAACCGCGCGGTGCTGCGGCTCCTCGCTCAGCCAGCCGCCCGTCCGCATGGCGCTGCGCAGCTTCTGCAGCGCGGATGGCTCCGATCCGCTCTGGGTAGGTGGTGGGCCACGGGGAGCCGTGCGGTGCGGCCAGGGAGGTCCCGGGGACACGGGAGACACGGGGAACGTGGGACGCGCGGACCCGGCCGCTCCCCAGCCCGAACCCCGCTCTGCAGACGCGGGGACCCGCCACCCCCGGCCGGGGCGCTGACGCCGCTTTCAGACTCTGGGGACCGGGTTCCGGGAGAGCTGGGTGTGTGCGGGGAGGGACCTCTGGGCTTTGGGGTTCTGCCCTCGGGAGGGTACGCCACATCTGGAGGCAGCAAATTGGGAGTTTTTCTGCCCTTTGTGGGGGTAGGATCCCCATTCACCGCGCACACCCCATCTCTGGAGCACCGTGCTGAAACCCAGACTCTAGAAAGTGACTTCCCATCCGCTTGAGTTGGGGTTCCCCCACCGTTTGTTTTTCCTCGCAGTTTCTCTGGTTCTTGTTTTTGTTTCCCCTTATCCTTTCTGCCTGATGCTACCAGGGAAGTTTAAGGAAACAAGAGGGAAAAAGCCAAGAGAGGGTAGGGGACCTTTCTGTCCCACTTTGCAGGTTTGGGGTGCAGTGGAAAATGCCCTGGACCTTGGTACCCAGGGGAGTGCCTTCCACTCAGTGAGGCACGAGTCAGGGGATATCCCGGGGACCTTACGCCCTCTCCAGGTAGCTTTCTTCCGAAAAGATCCTAGACTGGGTTTCCTGGCTGACTCGTCTAATCCTCAGTGCTTGTGGATTTCTGTGCTCCTGTAATGCGATTTGCCCGTTGTTCCAGAACACGCCTGTATCGCGCTGTTCTGATTATTAGTGAATTCAATAGGACAGCCTGGACACAATGACTTTTCTTTTTGTTTGAGAAACAGGAAAAACATCCCTGTTTCTTAGCAGCCTCTGATTAGCGCCCACACGTACTTGTTCTGTTTTGGGGTACCTCCCTGATAGGCTGCATTAGGAATGGTGACCGATGAAGGCTTACTGGGAGACTTTAGTCCTTTGGGTGGGGAGGATGCCAGCTTTGGTCGAGAAACTTAACACATTTGGATATGGCTTTCATTTAAAGCTAAGAGGCTGGCGGTTTCTCCAGAGCTAGAAACAGTGCTTGTGACTTGCATTCACGAGTCTGCAAGAGATTGGTGCCTGTTTGCTACAAGGAACACCTGTGTGTCTTCCACCCTTGTACCTGGTGTGGAGAAAGCAATTATTTTGCAAGGACCGGGTCGGATCTGGCTTCAGTGTTACATGGATGCTGGTGTATTTCCTGGTTTATTCTCTTGTGGTGGAGAGAAAATAGGTTACCAGATATTAAATTCTCTACAAATTTGTATATTTTATTTTTGCATATCCATAATATATATGTACACACATATAAACATATGTGTTGTGTATGTGTATGAGTGCATGCATACCATGGCACACATGTGGAAGTCAGACTACTACGGGAGCTGGTTCTGTCCTTCCCCCATGTGGGTTCCGAGGATTGAACTGAGGTCGTCAGACTTGATGGCAGGCATCTTGCCATCCCATATCAGTATGTATTCTTTTACTGGGCAGTGATGACTAAAAAGTGTTTGGGGTGTTCTCTAGCTTCTAATCTACTAAGAAGCCTACCCAAGACACCGGTTTTGTGTTCTCTCCTTCTAGGGACGTTTTGGCGCAGAAAAGTAAGATGGATGAATTGTGTTGGCAGTAGTGGTGGGTGGCCTTCACCTTAGGCAGATTCCCATCCTCCCTCAATTTCCATCTTATAGACTTCCTGTACCCCCCCTCACTGGTCTAGGCTTGCCTGACACCCCGTTTCTGGAGTCCTGGAACCAGAATGGGTGAGAGGGCAGCTGGCAAGCAAGAGCTTCCATATAACTAGAGATTCCAAACACAATACAGAGTGGGTTGCTTACCCTGGTGTGTACATATCTGAAATCGAAGCACTGGGGAAGCCGTGGGAGGAGGATTGACTTTCAGGGCAGCTTGTGTTTGAGTGAGACTGTGCCTCAAAGGACAAAAGACTGAAGCTGGTGGCTCCTGTCTTCCAAGGCTAAGTGTTACAGTCAATGCAGACTAACCTCCTAATAGGCAGGCAGCTGCCTCCTTTACCCCCACTCTACCCCCTATACCTAGAGATTGAACCTAGGACCTCACACAATCTCTACCATTGTGTTAACATCCCCTGCTTAACTTTATTTTCTTGAGTAGATGATGCACATCACTGCTGACTGTGCCTCTGTTTATCTGTAGAATGAAGGTATGGGGAAAGCTTCTCAACCTTCTAGGATTATGGTGGTCTAGCCTGTGCTGTGGTCATGGGTTTATCAGTATGAGTAGTTTAGCCTGCACTGTGCTTTTTTTTTTTTAATTCTTCTGTCATATACATCCCAACTGAACTTTTCCTCCCAGCCCTAGTCCCTCTCTCCATATCCCCTCTTCCCCAATCCACTCCTCTGTTTACCTTCAGATGGGGGGCAGATGGAGAGATCCACAGACAAATATTAGCTGGAACTTTGGGAACCCAACAGGAGAGGGGGAGGAAGGATTGTAGAAGCCAGAGGGGTTAAGGACACTAGGAGAGCACAGCCCACAGAATCAATGAAGCAGGGCTCATAGGACCTCACAGAGACTGATGTATTTTGTATTTTTACTTCCTGCTCATTCCCTGAGACTCACTTTCCTTCTCTTTGGTGGGAGTACAGTCTTTTTGCTACTCAGACTTGGATCCTTTTAGTATCAATATTGTGCATAGAGAAGTCAAGATTCCACCCATTAGGAACTCTCAGAGTCTTCTGGGCTAGGGTCTGCTCTTGAGAACTTAACATCTTCCCTCAGGCAAAGGGCTGGGATGGGAAAAGAGCAGCAGTGTTATTTAAGGGGAAAGTGGAGCTGCGAGCTGGCAGTGGCTTTCTTTTCTCACTGGGAGTGGAGCTGGTAGAGGTAGGTGGTTTTGTGGCCGATCTTTAAAAGATGGTTGGGAAAAAGGTCTTGAGTCTCTCTTTGTAAGTTACTTTTAAAAATAATTATGAGGAGATGGCTCAGTGGGGAAGAGTGCTTGCTGTTCAAGTAGGAGGAGCTAAGTTTGAATCCAGTACTCATTATAAACAGCGAGGCATGGCTGTGTCTGTAACCCCAGCCTTGAAGGGGTGGAGAAGCTGGTCAGTTAGCCTACCAAAAGAGCAAGTTTCAGGTTCAGTGAGAGACCCTGTCTTAAGGAAACATGAAGAATGATAGAGAAAGACACTTGCCATGCCTCTTTGGCCTATATGTGGGTATGCGCATTCTTACACATATGTGCGCACATATCCCACATATAGCTATCACACACACACACACAATAAATTAAAAAATTAGAAAATATGTGTTAAGCCTTATTATCCCACCTACTGAAGAGGGTGAGGTGTAGAAAAAAAATTAAATTACTTTGGGTGCCATTTGTAGAAATAATTAAATTGTTTAACAGTATTTATATTATCATTAATTGGTTCGGCGGCTACTAATCCTTAGCCCACCATTATAAATGAGTACACACAGACACCATGTGGATTTTAACAAGCCTTGGCCTGGTTTGTGCAATCCTAGCCATCTAAGCTAGCTCTTAATTCTTTTACCCAAATATAACCCCATATATACATACGTCCCTCTGGACTATTATTCTCCACACTATGCTGATGTTCCAGGCCATGGAAGAATCTTCTTTATTCTACCCCATGCTGTATCCTCCTTGTTTGCTCCTGGCTTCTCCTGCTGCAAGCTTCCTCTTCTCAAGATGCTCTCTCTCTCTCAAAAAGCCTGTGCATCTTAGTCCCATCTATCTCTGTCTTTGTCCAATCTCCAGGCCTCAGCATTTATTTAACCAGAGACAATTAAGTAACAGACAGCAAACAGGACCGATCAACATTTAAAATGCTTAACACCACCCCATCATTTCCCTCCTTTTGTCTAATAAAAAGGCTAAACATTTTTTAACTCATATAGTAAAAACAATAAGAACAAATATGAAACAATCAAGAAAACCATATATAAAAGGTACATACATAATGTTTAGCCTATTTCTATCAGGCAATCTTGAAGAAGAAAAAAAATCATCTATCTTGGTGTGTTTAAAGTTCTGAACCTAAATATTTTTTATCATATCATATATTTTCTTTTAAATCCTAAATAGCTCAAGTTTAATTGAAATTTTATAGCTATTATGTCTTCAACCCCATCAAAGACATAAGAAGGGATAAAGTTATTATTTGAGTGAATAGGAAGCATAGAAGAGCAGCTTCCAAAAAGAAAAAATGACAGTTTGATGCCCAGATAGTCCCAAATATCTCTTGATACCATTGGAGCATCATCTCCAGCCTTCTGGCCAAGCTTATTTCACAGACTTAGTTTTGGAGCAGGAAATAAGATTTGCCTATTCTGTCTTTGCAGAATCAAGCCATCGATTATTTATTAAGATAATTAAGTTAGTTAATCTCAGAGGTTTTTCTAAGTTAATTAGATATTAAGTTGTTAGAGACAAGCAACATTTGCTTACTCAATGGATATGGATAGATGGTCTTCAAAAACCTCAAGAGATCTGTAGAATATGGCATTTAAAGATATTTTTATTATTTTAAAAATTCTTTGACATGAGACTGCCAGTTCCTGACAGTTCCCATTTGACTTGAAAGAAGAAAATGAGCTTCAAAAAGAAATCTCCCATCAGGAGATAATTCCTACTGGGCAAAAATGCCCCTGCTCTCTCAACAGACTAGATACAGTCCAAAGATGGACCAGAGCTTCAGTGAGGCAGGAGGACCACAAGTTCAAGGCCAGCCTGGGCAACTTATGAAGATCTTGTTTTAAAATCACATGTAAAAATGGATTGGGAATTTAGCTCTGTGATACAGCACTTGCCTAGCATGTATGAGGCCCCATGCTCAATTCCCAGTACCTCCAAAAACAAAAACACACAAACAAAAATAAAGAATAAGGAAAGTACTAATTTCATGTCTAATGTAGAAATGTTGGAGAACTTAGTTGTGTAGGTGATGACTCAGAACAAGTGCCTGTGTGCCCTGCCTTCAGAAGCTGGTTCTGCAGCTAAAATGGGTTACCTTTCTTTTCTGTGCTGGTTCTTCCATGTAGAGTAGTGGAGTACCTAGCAAATGGTGGTAATTTGAGTACTGAGTGACGAATTCTTGGTGAGCACTGGGAACAGCGCTGTTTGGTACTTGGCTAGCAGTCAGTAGGTTAAGTGCTTGCAGTTGGTTGGGACTCCATGGTTGATTTTTGCTGCACCTGTTGAGAACATCTGGACATGCACAAAAGCCAGCAGCAGACTGGAGTGCAGGGCCTGGAGTGAGTTGGTTGTGGGGCCTGATTTGGCTTGTGGCACCCTCCAGCTCTCCAATCCCCTGAACAGTGTACTGAACCAGAGAAGTAAATGGATCTTCGTGACTGGTGGAGTTGTTCCTGAGGGTAGCAAGTGGCCTTGGAAAGCCTTTTGGTTTTTTCTTCCCTCTTCCAAGGACCTTGCTGCTTTACAGACTCCTTCCTCTGCCTTCTACCACACCTGTCTTCCTCTGCTCTTGTGAGCCTGTCTGTGGATTGCTGCAGTCAGGGCCTCCTTTCCTCACCTTACCAGATGGAGATAGCATCTGAGAGCAGCCCAGAATGGTGGGTGAAGGTGCTAAGATAATCAGGTAAATGACTTTGGGTACTTGTGGTAGGACAGGCTCGAGAGACTCTAGTTCATGGTCTGTGGCCTTGCAGGAGGAAGCTCTGTGGCTACCTCTGTGGCTGAGACCAGGGTCTGGGAGTCTCCTTTCCTGGAGCCTGCTGGACTTTTTAACCCTTGAGATGCTCCATCTTGGGACTGTAGTGGGAGAGCCACCTTCTACTTGTCAACTTGACCTAGAGGGCTTCTACTGAACCCCTGTGGGAATTCAGGGGCATCCCTATCTTACTGCATCCTGGGAGGAGCTGAGGCACCTCTAGGAAGGTGGTCCTTCTTTTGGGGGCCAAAACCTGTGGGATCCTTGATTATTATTATTTTTTAAATAATTTATTTTTATTTTATGTGCATTGGTGTTTTGCCTGCATGTGTGTGGGTATTAGATCCCCTGTAAGTGACACAGTTGTGAACCGCTATATGGATGCTGGGAATTGAATTTAGGTTCTGGAAGAGCAGCTAATGCTCTAAACTGATGAGTTATCTCTCTAGCTTCCATCCTTGATTCTTCTTCTTCTTCTTCTTCTTCTTCTTCTTCTTCTTCTTCTTCTT
>CAJQZJ010033039.1:3819705-3867616 GCA_907164525.1 Lophiomys imhausi | reverse complement strand
TTCTTCTTCTTCTTCTTCTTCTTCTTCTTCTTCTTCTTCTTCTTCTTTTTTCCTGAGACAGGGTTTCTCTGTGTAGCCCTGGCTGTCCTTGAACTCACTCTGTAGACCAGGCTGGTCTCCAACTCACAGAGATCCACCTGTCTCTGCCTCCTGATTGCTGAGATTAAAGGTGTATGTCACCACCGCCTGACTTGTCCTTCATTGTTGTTCTCTCCTACTCTTTATCTGCCTGTTCTTGCAGAATGTATCCAAACTTGTCAGGGCTGCCTTCTGGGGCCTAAGGTGTCATCTACTGACTTGTTATTGCACTTGAACACGTGTGTGTGTGTGTGTGTATGTATGAAGGAGTGAATGACTGGGGACTGAGTCTAGGGTTTTAACCCACTGAGCTACCTGCACCCCCAGCCTCACTTTTCCTTTTTGTTTTGAGAAAAGAGTCTCACTAAATTGCCCAGACTGTCCTTCATCTCTGTAGCCTCTGTGGGCTTGTGATCCTCCTGCCTCAGTTTCCCCAGTAACTGGATTAACAGATCTGTAGCACCACACCCAGTTCCTTCTCTCTCTGTCCTACCTTGACCCCTGCATTCTAGAATCAGTCCAGAAGCCAGAGAGCGTGTTTTTGAGTTTTATTCTTTTGCAGTACTGGGATAGAATCTAGGGCCTGGCAAGTGCTAGGCAAGCACTGAAGTCCAGTTCCAGCCCAGAGGAATCCTTTAAGAGACACACCAGACTCTGCCCTTCCTCTGCTCAGTACCTTTCAGTGGCTCCTCAGGCACTGTGTTCAGCCAGCCCTGCGGCATCTGGCCCTGCTCGCTCTCTGACCTTATGCAGCTGCCTTCATGGTTAGTCTCTTCACTGCAGTCACAGGCACTCCTCCTCAGGCATCTTCTCCCTGACCCCTGCCCACTTCTGTGCACCCACCTCATAGCTCTTAACCTTTCTCATACATCAAAGACTTCACTTCCTTCTTTGCTGTGTTTGTGACTCTAGTCATAGTATCTAAGAAAGTCTGGTGCTCAGTAATTACTTGTTGAATGAATAAATGATCTAAATCCCTAGAATAGCTTTCACACTGCTCAGAAGCCTCTCTCTGAGACCTTCAGGATAAAGCGCAGTTCTGTACTCAGCTGCTCCTACTTTGTCCTCCGGTGGGCCACTGAGGTCACGTTCATCTGTTTCCCCTGGACCCCAGTGCCTTGCATCCAGTAGGCTCAGCCAACATTTTAATGAATAAATATAACTAAATACAATTTATTTATTTATTTATTTAGAGACAGGGTTTTCTATATAGCCCTGGATGGTCTGGACCAGGCTAGCCTCGAACTCATAGGCTGCCTGCCTCTACCTCCCAAGTGTTGGGATTGAAGGTGTATGCCACCATGTTTGGCTTTTGTTGTTTTGTTTTATTAATTACTTATTCCTTTTACATTCTGATTGCAGTCCCCCTTCCTCCTTTCCTTCCGGTCCCCTCTCACATGTCCCTTCTCCCATCCTCCCTCCCCTTCTCAGAGAAGGGGAGGCCCCCCATGTGCAGAGGCCAGAGGACAACTTTCAGGAGATGGTTTTCTCTCTTTAGCAGTGTGGTCCCTGGGGATTGAACTCAGATTGTCAAGCTTGGCACAAGTGACTGTACCTGTTGATCTGTCTCACCAGCCCTCTTTTGTCAGATAGAGTCTCATACAGACAGGCTGGTGTCAGCTTGCTGTATATCTGAGGATGACCCTGAATCCCTGATTCTCTTGCCTGAGCCTTCCAAGTGCACCAGCACCAGCTTTGTTTCTTGGCTTTATTTAAATTATGTGAACTGCTGTCATCTCCACCTTTTAGTTACTGGAGGGTTTTGCCCAAACACCTGGATTTCTGACTTCTCTTAATATTGGCCAACACTGGGCCTCACTGTAGCTGCTCCTTGAAAACAAGCCTGTAGACCCCACTCCCCTTATTGTTGCTCTCTTGGAAGGCAAAGTGTCCATTGTCTTTGCTTGTACTTTCTCATACCTGGTTGGCTCTCTTCCTGGGTGGTGGTCACGTGGCATCTGTCTGTTAGTATTTGAATTGGGATCTGTAGCTTCATAGCCCAACCTTAAGATGACTGAATTGGGGCTCACCCGACTCAGTAGGTTATTTTGTTTGTTTGGGACGAGGTCTGGCTGGGACAAGGCTGGCTTGGATCTTACTATGTAGTCCAGGCTTGCTTCAAACTCTTGATCCTCTTGCCTCAGTCTCCCAAGTGCTGAGATGAGAAGATGGGTGCTACCAAACCTGACGTTTAGATTTTTTAAAAAAGATTCATCATCATCATCAACAACATCATCTTAATAGGTTTTATTACATAGTTCTGGGTGGCCTGGAACTCACATATAGACCAAGCTGACCTCAAACACACAGAGATTGGCCTGCCTCAGACTCCAGAATACTGAGATTAATTAATTTTTTTGGCTTTTTGAGACAGGGTTTCTCTGTGTAGTCCTGGCTGTCTTAGGACACTGTAGACCAGGCTGGCCTCGAACTCAGAGATCTGCCTGTCTCTGCCTCCCAAGTGCTGGGATGTGCTGCCTGATGTGGGTACTGGGAACTGAACTTCGATCATTGGCAAAAGCAGTACAGGCTTTTAACTACTGAGTCATCTCTCTAGCCCGTAGCTTCTTTCCTTAATGCTTTCTGTGTGATTCTGGGTAATGAACCCTGCGTCTTGATATATATCTAGGCAAGTGCTCAGCTGCTCAGCTGAACCTCACCCTCAGCTGGCTAGATTGGCAACATGAAGACCTTGTCTCAGGCCCAGTGCATTTGCCTTGGCAGCAGGGGTTGGGCTGTAGGTCATTATCTAGGTACCCTAGAATTCTGAAGCAGGTATCTGATATGCATGTGGTCTCTAGGTTTTCCAAGTAGGGAAAAGCCTGACTTTTAATGACCAGATCTTAATGGTCAGTAAAAACAGCAGCTTGTAAAAACTTGTCTGAATGTTTTACAAAAGTAAATAAGTGGGTTAGGATCCTAAGGAGAGCCTGGAGCAAGCGTCCGCTGGCTTGACAAGAAACTGAGTATAGCGTCTGCCCTGATGTAGGTGTGTACCTGTCTTTTTCTCCTCGGGACTAGCTGATTGGGGACACCATATTGTGGTAAGGCACTGTATTTATGGGAGCATCAAGTTGTGGGAGAGTAGGGCCTAGTTTCTCAACTCTGCCCTGTTCACAGTTGGATCAAACTCTTCTTTGTGGTGTAGGGGTATCCTGGGTACTGTAGGGTTTTTGGCAACACTCTGGCCTCTGTCCACAAATTGCCAGGCATACCCACACTTGTTACAGCAATGAAAAATGCCCCCAGGCAGTGCCAAATGGCCACTTGGGGTTAACCCACTGTTAGTGACATGGAGGAAGATGGAGGACCAACCTGAGGCTAGAAGTCTACCCTGGGCTTTCAGGCTGTGCCACTCACTGGGTAATTAGCCTGTAGAGTTGCCCTGGAGCTTAATGAGAAGTGAGAAGCTAACCTCCATTTAGTGAGAGAGGGAACTTGGAGAAGAGCCTGGTCTGTTTCCTCTCTTCACCAAGAGCTGTTTTCCGTCATCCATTCTTCCCGTTGGTATGTAGAGGACAGTTTGGTGTCACCAGTGAAAATGTCTTTTACATAGAGGGTAGCTGTGAGGCCCTATTCCTTCATTTTTTCCCTTCCTTCCTTCCTTCCTTCCTTCCTTCCTTCCTTCCTTCATTTATTCATTCAAGACAGTAGCCCTCACTGGCTTCAAATTCAGAGAGCCCCCTGCCTCAGCCTCTTGAATGGTGAGATCAAAGGGTGCTTTGCCATGTCCAGCTATTCATTTTTTTCTGTTCATATGTGAGGGCCAGAGGTCAATGTCAGGTGTCTTTACTAGGTCAATCACCATTTTATTTTGAGATGGGGTCTCTTACTGATCCTGGAGCTTACCCATTTAGTTAAGCTGACTGACCAGAGGCCCTTTTGTTATTTTCTGTCTCTGCCTGCCCACCCTGGGATTACAAATGTATGCTGCTGCTCTCAGCATTTACTTGGGTGCTGGGGATCCGAACTCAGGTCCTCATGGTTGTGCAGTATGTACTTTGGACCCACTTAGTCATCTCCACAACTCTCATTGTGCCTGAGACAGGATGTTTTTTTTTTTTATAGCCAGTATGTCCTGGAACTTTCCTTCCTCCTTCCTCAATCTCCCCAGTTCTGGGATTGTAGGTGTGTGCCACCACACCTGGTCTTCTACTCCCTCACTTTGAACTGCCTCAGGTTAAGAAGACAGTAACCAGGTCCAGAGTCTATTGAAGTGCTCTCTTGACTTAATGGGACGCATCCTTGGGGTTGTTGACCAGGGAGGGTGGCTCTGGGGTGCCACCCTGCCATTCTGAAGTCATAAAGAAGATTGTATGGAACTTCTCCCTGCTCTTTTCCTGAGTTTACTCTCCGAGAACCTCAGTTTCCTTGGCCTCCTAGGTGGCAACTTCTTGGAGACACTCTGTTTATAGAGACCATAGATTAAGTGCTGAAGTTTAGAGAACTTTGTTGTGGCTTTTAAGACCCTGCATTTGTTCCCTTGTTCCTCCACAATCAACCTCTCCTCCCCAATTTGATTTTTATTATTGAGCATCTACTAAATTCTAGCTTTGTTCTGGACACTGGGGATGTAGTCCTGAATAAGACAGGCCAGGTCTATGAACTCATGGGGTTTGTGCCAGGGATGCCCCAAACAATTCCAGATAATGGTAAACCACACAGACACCTAAACTTGGAGGAACTAAGGTGGATTTAAACCACTTTAATAAGAAGTGACATTTGTCCCAATATCTTGGTGGTTGTGCTGGCTGCATCCCAGAAAGAGGGAAAACCCATGTAGAGGTTCTGAGGAGCATGATGTGGTCAGAGTAGCATAGAATAAAACACACACACACACAGGTTTATTTTTGTTTTATATGAGTGTACATCACATGTTTGGTGCCTATAGAGGCTAAGAGAGGACATTGAATGCTGTGGAACTGGAGTTAACAGATGGTTGTGAGCTGCCATGTGGTGCTGGGAATTGAACCTGCATCCTGTGCCGGAGCAGCCAGTGCTCTTCATTGCTGAGCCGTAACAAGCCCATGTGTATGTATGTATGTGTGTGTGTGTGTGTGTGTGTGTGTGTGTATACACACACACATATATTTATTTATTTATTTATTTATTTATTTATTTGAGACAGACAGTATCATGCACCCCAAACTGGCTTTGATCTTTACATGTAGCTGAGGATGATGTTGAACCTCTCATATCCTGCCTTTACTTCCTGAGTGGTGGGATTATAGGGGAGCATCAGTGGCCCAGTTTCTCCAGCGTTGGGGATGGAAATGGACTTCACAAATGCTAGGCTCTGTATCACTGAATTTTAGCTCAGAGGAATTATAAAGCCAGTAGAAATATCACTAATGTCTTTCTTGAGACTTTTCACGGATGCATGAAGCCTAACAGGAAGGGCCTGGCAATCCCAGGCTGGATGCTCTCTGGCCAGGGAAGGAGCAGTGAGTGCTTTGGCAGAGCATCCAGGGCCTTTGATCTGTCTGCGTTTGAGCAGATGGATGTATTGTTCTGGGCTGGAATCCAAGTGCTCTCTGAGCTGCGTTTCAGCTCCAGATCTCCTTGTGTTTAAATTAAGTTTACACACTGCTCCCCTATTCCCACCCCCTGTCTCGTCTGTGACTCAGACCTTTCAGAGTGAGTCTGAGCAGGGATTCCCCACTTTCCAGTTGCCTGTGATTCTGGGAACAACTTTTAATGATCAACAAAGTTTTTTTCTTTTTGGTTAGGTAGATTACTGGTTTTTAGAAAAAGACTTTAAAAATTAGGCTGCATTTTTCTTCCTGGCACATTTTTCCCCTTTCTTTTTTGAGACAGAGCCTTTAGCCCAGGCTGCCCTCAAACTCCCTATGTAGCCAAGGATGACCTTGAATTAACTGCCTGCAGCTCTCAAGTGGAAGGATTATAGGTGTGTTCTACCAGTTCTGTTGTTGGGGATCAAACCTAGGGTTTTGTGCATGGTGAGTTACAGCCCCAGCCCAAGGCCTCACTGACACATAAACTAAGCAGTACACCACTGAGCTATGACCCCAGACATCTCCTGCCCAACCACTTTTAATCTTGTCCTTGAGCCCAGACAGTCTTGAACTGGCCATTCTCCTGCCTCTGCCTCCAGAGTAGCTGGGATGACAATCCACTAGGTCTGGATGGTGCTGTTGCTTTAAAGAAAAAAAGATGAACAATCTAGAAGAATATGAAGGGAAGAGGCAGATTGCAACATTCTTCCTGCCCATGGCCCTCAAGCAAGCACTGATGATGATGGGCACTTGTGTGTATAAACATCTGTTTATACATGCACATTTTCTCCCTGCATTTTTCATATTGTAAACATTTTGTGTCTTGTATCCTTCATGTAACAGTAAGAGTCAGTATCTTTCTGTATCTGTCTGTGGAATTTGAAAGAACAAGGAAGTTAAATTTCTTTTCAAGCCTTCCTTTCTTTTGTGGAAAAGCTAAGAAGCCACAGTTTCACCTTGTTCCCTGTTGTTGACTGTCAGGGTCATATTCAGCTTTTCAGCTTGTTAATCAACAGTGGGGACAGTGGGGGGGCTGGTGCCAGAAAAGAACATTCCGGATCATGCTCTATGATGAGATATATGCTTATGACTCAGCAAAATAAATTTCCCCACCAGAACTTGCCTGGTTAAGAGATATTTACCTTTTGAAATTTGCTAGTTAATTGGTTCATACAACAATTATACTCCCACAAATGATCCCACCAGCTCTTATTAAAACACCTACTGTGTTCCTGGCATATGAATCTTGAGCAAGATGTGAAGCCTGCTGAGTTGCTTTTCTAGATGTGAGAGGGTTTTGCTCAGTGAGGTTAAACCTTGCATACCAGAGAGCTGAGGTCAGGAGACTGACTGAGAATGATTGGGCCCCTTCCAGTGTTTCAAATATGTGTTTAAATGCTAAGCATTTTTCCTATGTTACTTAAGAAGTGCTTAGAATTAACAATTAAACAACACGTAAGGCGTTACTTACATCCTGTCCTCAGATGTCACTATGACCTGCCCCTAAAGTTTCTAGTTGCAGCACAGAGTTTTCTGATTATAAAAATGGCATATGCTCTGTTTCCTTACAAACCACACAGATGTGTTAGCATAGATGCTGTTCTGTTGGACCAGCCTGTAGCCATGCTCTTCCACTTGCTTATAAAATGAATGGCATATTTAAGTCTGCATAGATTATAATCTTTATTCTACTGATGTTTTTGCCATCCACATAGATACATAGAATCTCACTAATCTTTTCCATTAGTTATGTAATATTCCAGGTTATAGAGCTGTGATATGGACTGTTGTCTAGAGTTCCCTTTTATCCAATGTGAATCCTTGTGTATGAGTCAAAATTACATAAATTTCAATTTAATATAAAGGGAAGCCTATAGCTTGTTTTCTCTGAATGTTAGTCAGTGAAACTTCCTGTTTCTAGCTGGGTGTGGTGGTGCACACCTGTAATCCCAGACTGAGACAGAAGGCTTATGAGGTAGAGGCCAGTCTCTACAACATAATGAGACTGTAGTAAACAACAACAAACAAACAAAAACCAAACCAAACAAACAAAAAAACCAACAGAAACCCATTTGTTCAAATCCAAGTCAGTGCTGTGCTATTCCAGAGATCTGGGAGGCTGAGGCTGGAGGCTCACAAGTATAGAGTAACTTCAGAGTCAGCCCATGAAACTTAAAGAGAACTTTTCTGGAAATAAGTGAAAAAGTAAGGCTGTGTCTTTATGAATTGTGATGAGTATTTTTCCTGTTAATTTGTTGGGGTGTAAGGTGTACTGGTGACCTTGGCCCCCTGTTTCTCTTGAGTGTGGTGAAGATTCTTTCCTGGGCATTGTGTATCTGCTGTTGCTAACCCTCAAAGCTTAGCCGTCTCTGGGGTTTTGAGTGACTACAGTGGTAGATTGCATTCCATTTTGTGATGTTTGCTGTTATAAGAACTTCCCATCCACACAGAACCTGTAACGACAACCATCAGTGTTCCACCACACTTCCTTGTAACCGTGGAGTATATAATTCATGTAATTATTAGCTGTAGCTTGACATTTAAGTTACAATAGCAGTTTTTTTCCTCCTCTGTCCCTTCTTTTTTGGGGAGAAAACATTGTTGTGCTGATGCTATGGACATAGGGCTTGTTGTCTTGTTTCCTTGGAAGCCATCCCTGGAGCAGAAGGAATAACTCAGAACATTCAAAAAGGCCACACCCCATTTTTTGCTTTGTTTTTTAGAAAAGAGTTGGGTAACTCATAATTCTAGCATGGTCCAAGAATAGCAGCTGCTGTTGTCATTGTCTTCGTCATCATCATGTGTGTGTGTGTGGTGTGCATGTGATGTGTGTGTGTGATACTGTATATTGAACTCAAGGCCTTGTGCATGCTGGGCAAAGTGCTGTGTTCTTAAGAGTCTGTTCAAAGTAGGTGAAGGGCTAGGGATGTAGTCTAGTTGGTAGATAGTTTGTTTAGCATTCACAAAGCCCTGGATTTTATCTCCAGCACCAATTTTATAAACTAAGTGTGGTGGTGCAAGCCTGGGGATCCTAGCTTTTGGGAAGTGGAGACAGGAGGATCAGAAGTTCAAGGTTGTCCTCAACTACATAATGAGTTCAAGACTAGTCTGGGATACATGAGGCTTTATCTCAAAGCAAAATAAAACACATCTTTCCAGGTGCCCCATGGGGCATTCAGAGCTCATTATCTCCACTCATAATCTCATGTCCTGGTCTAATCCATACATAGTGTCCAAGAGGCCTTGAGTATTTACCAGATTTCAAGCTGGGAACTTAGTGCTTCTTTGAAAGGAATGTCCCATTGTCTTTTCAAAATCATATATATATATATGAGACTTAATTTCCTCAAAGGGCTTCTAAGGGACCTAGATGAGATCACTGAGATCCCAGGGTGGCTCCTGAGGGGTCTGTGACAAGGTGACAGTTGTTGAGACAAAAGTCTTAATTACAGATGTAGGAAGACAAGCAAAGATGATAGTCTCATTTGACATTCCCAGGTGATGTCTGGGAGAAGAGAGTCTGCAAAGGTCACCTGCACTCAGGGCTGAAGCCTGGTTCATTGCTATTTTAATATTAACTATCCATGTAAGAAGGGAATATTATTACTCCTGGGCTTGGTGGCTCACGCCTTTAATCCCGGCACTTGGGAGGCAGAGGCAAGCAGATCTCTCTGAGTTCAAGGTCAACCTGGTCTACAGAGTGAGTTCCAGGACAGTCCAGGCTACACAGAGAGACCCTGTCCAAACCCCCCCCCCCAAAAAAAAAAGAAAAGGGAATACTATTTCTGTTAGTGACCTACAGGCAGATGTTGTTAATTGTATTTAAATTCTTGACTCTCAGCTGGTGAGAGACTTCAGCCAGATTCCTGATTGAGGAGTTACTTTCCTTTCCCATGCTCCTACAATTTTCCTTGTTTCTGTCCTGTTCAGTTTCACTGCACAACTATCTGTGCCGTGATACGGACACTTATAATTTCTTGCGTGTATGTGTTATGTGTGAATGTGTCTGTGTGTTCCCATGTGGGAGTATGTGTGCGGAGGTGCATGTGTATACATGTGTATGGAGGCCAGAGGTTGACACTGAGTGTCTTTCTTAGTCACTATCGTACCCTTTGAGGCTGTCTTTGAATTGAACCTAGAGCTTTCCAGTTTTCTTGTTTAGCTAGCCAACTTGCTCTGGGGATCTCCTGCTTTGACTTCTAAACACTGGGATTATAGGAGGGCCACCACACTTGCCTGGCCTTTTTTTTTTTTTTTAATTGAAAAATTTTTATTTTGTGAATTTCACATCATGCACCCTGTTCCCTCCCATCTCCCACCTTCCTCCAGACCCACCCTCCACCCTTGCAATCTGTCCCAGCATAACCCCCCCCCCAGCTCACTGGAAAGCTGCAGTGTATCTCAGTATGTCCCACAGTATTCCCCTTTGTTCACACATTTTGCCTACAAATATTCATTATAATGACTCCTTGGTCTGGTATGAGGCCCCTGGTTTCTGCTACTCTGTCAGTACTGGAACCTCACTGGAACTCCTCTCAGATATGCTGTCCTGTGTCATGGAGATCCTGCAGTCCTGGGTTGTGGAACTGATCTCTTCTTGCACTCTAGCAGTTCATCCATGGGGTGGATGTTGTGTGGCCCAACTCAAAGCCCTGGTTCTGGACCTGCAGCCCCCACTTGCATGGCCAGTTCTACTACAGAAAGGTACAGGGCCTGCTCTCCTGAGTGCTGCAGCATGTGAGGGGCAGGACAACTCTCCTGCTTTTGTGATCCCCATCTGGGCCAGATCTCCTATTGGCCAGTGGTGGTGTGGGCAAAAGGTTGGGGAGAGCATCTCTCCCCAGGCAACACTACCACATAGCAGACTGAAGGCAGGGCTGGCTCTCCCACACTCACTCCCTCAGGGCTGGCTCACCCACAACCCCCACATCCAGGGCTAGGCAGAGTTCTTCTAGTTTCTGGTTTGTTTCCTGTCTTGGGAGCCCATCTGGTGCTTGCCTGGTACTGGTCTGGTAGTCATCACAGGCTACCCTATGGTGCTAAAGTGGTGTTGCTATCCAGCTTGCTTCCCCCCCCCCAGGAATTTTAGGCTACTATTCATTCAGATGTTCATAGGTCAGAACACTGAATGTAGACATAGCCTCTCTCCTCTCTGCCCACCCGCTGATGCACATGTGACACAGCAGCCACATCTGCAATGCCTCTAGAGGCAGGTTTGCCTGGATTTTTATGTGGGTCCTGGGGATCCAAACTCTGGTGCATCGTTTGTAGATACTTAGATACTTTACCCACTAAACCATCTCCTGTATCTTGCTTTCTATCTTTTAACATTGCATTTGGTTTCAGGAAACAAAAAGCCTGACTAGGGAACTTATGCATGAAGGTATTCTTTCTTTATTTTTACATATCAGGAATCCCAACACATCAGGAATCCCAACACCTCTTACTGTTGCTGGCATCGCCATCTTGGCTATTTTCATGAGATTTGCCTCCAGGCTCCAAAATGGTTTCTGTAGCTCTAACCAGTACCTCTAATTTCAAAAGAAGAGCTGCAACAGCCTCCTGCATTTCCTTTTATTTATGAAAACGCAGGTCTTACCCCAAAGGCCCTTCTGCATGCTGTAGTGGAGGTTTGGATTTCTTTGTAAACACAGTTGTGTTGAAGGACAGGCTCATAACAGGGCATAGAAATCAGCTAAAGACTGGAACCTGTGGGAACACCTGGGCTAGCTCGTGGTCCTGGTCAACAGGTGGACCTTGGGAGGAGGGCATAAGGTTGGCCAATGAGAAAACATCCTGGTGCTTAATTAGAGAGAGCATATAAAAGGGAAGGCCCAGAAACCCAAGAGGGCTTTTTTTGCTAGGCACTGCTTCGCATTGCTGCTTAACTTCTAAAGACTCTAGACAGCATTTTGCTGAAAGTTGTGGCTGCTAAGCCTCACTTGGAGCCATAAAAAAACAGCCAGCACCAAAGCCAGCCACAGAGTGCAGACCTGCCCAGTGCCACAGTGCCGGTTGAGGGTGGCAACTGTTGGCACTGTGGCTGGGTGGACAAAAGAGGCCTGACCCCAAGAAGGAGTGCACCAACGGCCTGCGCCTAGGCCCATGGATAATGGAGAGACCATGGCTCCTAGATCACCTGAGTATAGCATCTGCCCCAAGGTGGCAAGCTCGGGTGGGCAGAAGAGGCTGTGTGGTGCAGTACCTGAGCTGAGGGGGTTCAACTAAATCGAAGGTATTGAAGAGACTGCTGAACCAAGCAGGGGATGTGGCAACTGCCATTACAGTAACTGGGTGATCACTGGGTTGCTGCTGATTGCTATGTTTCCTTTGGCACTGGCTGATGAATTGCCCCAAAGAACCACGCCTGAAAAGTATCCTTCCTTCTGTGCCTTGGGTTGCTGGGTTGGAAGGTGTTAGAGTTATTAGTAAATAGTTTAAAGGTATAGCAATATTGGGTTCCTGTCTTCTTCCAGCTGCTAAAGAGGGAAAGCTGACATTTGGTTATATGCCATGCTGGGAGACAGCATAGGAGTGGTAAGTTAGGTGTGGTTGTTGAGTAAGCAGTCAGTGGTGTGCCATGGGATATGTAGGCTCTCATGAATGGGTGTGATCATTCATGCGTGTGTGTGCATGCACACACAGATACACACACACACACCCCAATGTTTTAAAATTTTTAAATATTTATGAAGCCTGAGGCTAATCACATTCATTAGTTTACATAATTATGTTAAATGGAATGAAGTTGCCCACCAGTATCCACAGTGTGTTAATTCTGAATGTCCTCATAGTCCTCAATCCCTGAATGTTGAAGTCCCACATGTAAAGTGACTAAGTATTTTGCATAAAACCTATGCACATCCTCCCATACACTTTAAATGAACTCTAGGCAAATTGTAGCACTGAATAAAATGTGAATCCTGTTTAAATAGTTGATCTATATTGTTTAGGGAATAATGACAAGAAAATATTCTGTTCATGTTCAGCATAGTGCAGTTTTATTTTCAGATGTAATATTAAACTTTAAAAAACCATTTAGTGTGTGTGTCTATGTGTGCCTTTGTCATGGTACATGTGGAGATGAGTGGGCAACTTGAGAGAGTCAGTTTTCTCCCACCATGTGGGTTCTGGGAATCAAATTCAGGTGTTAGGCTTGGTGGCAGACACTGTTAACTGCTGAGACATATCACTGGCCTTTCCTAACATTTTCAGTGTGAAGTTGGTTGAATCTGAGGATCCAGAACTTGAGGATATGGAGTATTGAGTATATATCTATACTGTAAAAAATGAGAAAAAGCTCTGAAACCAACCAGATTGGTCAGTGGTTCCCAATGCTGTGCAGTTGACTTTATCCCCAGGGAACACATGGCAGTGTGGAATAACACTTGGTGGTCCCAAGTAAGCAGGGGAGGCTGCTACTGATGAGTAGGGGGTTATCTCAGCATACTATCTCAGGATAGCTTCAGACACCAGGCGTTCACAGTGAGGCCGTCCATGCCTGGGCTCCATGTCCCTGCGGCTGGGAACCATAGGATTGGCCAGGCACTTCTCCAAGCATCTGTGCTTTGTCCTGGTGGTTGGATATCACCCCAGTAGCATGCTTGGTTTGCAAGGTCTTTTTGTGCAGGGAACTGCAGCACTGTATCAGTCCTGCGAGGGGGTTAAAAACAGAGCTTAGAAGTCAGTCAAGAGATCCCCAGGGCAAGTTGGCTAGCTAAACAAGCAAATTGGAAAACTCTAGGTTCAATTCAAAGACCATGCCTCAAGAAGTAAGATCGTGACTAAGAGAGAGTCTCAATATCAACCTATGGCCTCCACACATATGTGTATACGTGCACCTGCACACACACTCACACATAGGAACACACGCACATACCACATACATAGAAGAATAAAGCAATGCAAGTGTCAGTATCATGGCACTACTAGTTGTGCAGTGAAACTGTGCAGGACAGAAACAAGGAAAATTACAGGGGCATGGGAAAGGGTGTAGATATGCAGACACATTTTAGGACAGTGGGTGCAGGGCTCATGTTGAGATAACAGACAAGCCTTATCCTACTATCCATGTTGGCAGGGGCAGCAGCTTTGGAGAACACTTCCCTCCTGGGGCCTGGTAGGAGTCACAGGCTGTGAGTGGCCAGGGGCCGGGTGAGGGGGAGAGCTTGTTGCTGTCTCTGCCTGCGTTTGGCATAAACAAACTGGCCTGGGCATGTGGCTGGTGGAGACAAGACAGCTGGCATTGGAGTTGGAGTGCAGCTGCTGCCAAGTCCCTGATGTGGCCAGGCAGGTATCTTGGCAATTACAGTCAGCCTTCCCATTAAAGGTGAGTGTCGGGAGCAGCTGTGTGGAGGCGGGGCATGTGGAGTTCTGTCTTCTGAGAAACAGCGAATTTGTGTATTTCTTTCTCATTTTTTCTTTTTTCTTTTCCTCCCCTTCTTTTTGTGCAGTGCTGAGGCAAGTACTGTAGCACCACTTAGTTACATACAAGCCCCTTCTCTGTTTGTTCTTTTAAGACAGGGTCTCACTAAGTTACCCAACATAGTCTTGTGCTCATTTTTTGCCCAACCAAACCTTGAATCTCTGGTCCTCCTGTCTCAGCTTTTCCAGTAGTTAGGGTGATAGCCCTGTATCACAATATTCAACCTGGACTTGCTGTGTTTCTTCTTGGCTGTGGAAATGTAGAAGAAAGCCTCCTCTTAAATGGTATATTTGGATGAAAGAAGAGGTCCCCCTCAAACTTGTGACCTGTGTCTCAGGGTCAAAGAGCAACAGGGAGATGTGGCCTGGAACATTGATGGATAGACAGAATGCATGGTAGAGACCAATAGCTGACATACTAAAGTCTGGAAGGGTGAGAATGTGGCTCAGATTGCATCCAGGCCTGGGTTTGCCCCCCAGCCCTGCTTAAACTGGGTGTGGTGGCACATGTGTGTAATCCCAACAGATGACACACCACTGTCCCTTTCTCACAGAGGCCACTGTTGTAAACATATGTGGAAGAGTGACACACAGCCCTTGTGTACTCTGTTCAGATGTTCAAATGTTCTCATGTACAACATAGTAATGGCTCCTCGTTGAGATGTGGAATTAAATGGGCTAATACATTATTAATGTATGTGCCTTGTTGCACGGAGTGCCATTTTAGTATCCCTCTCCTCTTCTAGGGGCTGTCCACATCACACTGTTAGGTGGTGGTTGCTGTTTTGCTCTGAGCAAAGCCCACACATCTTGAGCTGGAACCAGAGTGGAGAGTGATAAGTTTTCACAGGCTACTGAATTTGCTGGAATCAGTCTCCTTGGTGTGGGTCAGGCCTTTGTAATCTGTGCCTAAGTTTCCACAGTGGGAAATGAAAACAGCACTTACCTCAAAGGCTTGTGGTGGGATCACACCATTTGATAGACATCTGGGCCATTTAAGATCATAGTATGATGGCCTCTGGCAGAAATGTGAGTACTTTTATCTTAAACACCAGAAGCTTCCTGGTGATTTCACCCCAAGCCTTTACCACAGACCTAGGTCATTACAGACATCTTTCCCTAAAATCCTCATGTGTCAGCTCCATGGGACTATGGCCTCCACCCTTCATGTGGGACAGTCTCTATGGGTGGAGGACCTTGTAGTCCTTGCAGGGTCTGGGTCTAGCTTACATTGCCTCTGTGTGACGTTGAGGGTTCTTTCTGACTTGTCCGTGTTGTAAAAAGCACAGGTGGTAGCCATGTGCCCAGTGTTTTTGTTTTGAGACAGAATCTCCATATGTAGTTGAGGCTGGCCTCAAACGTGCTACCCCCTGCCTTAGCCTCTCCTGTGCTGGAATGACAGGTGTATATTGCCAAGTTCAGCAAATAAATAATTGGAGTTCCTATGACTTATTTTACTTTTCCTAACTGAATGTCAGGCTTGGTTTGTTGGCATGGCCAGAGGATCCCACAGGCTTTGGTTCTGGGCCATCATGTGTACTCTGAGTTGGATGCCTGAGGAATCTGAGGGTAAAGTGAATTTTCTAGTTTTGTTTTGTTTGCCTTGTAGTTGCTTTGCAGGGAAGGGTAAGACACAAATTTCCTATGTAGCTATGGCAGTTCCCAGAGCTCTTGTAATATCTATTGACAGTAACATCTGTCAGGGGAGCTTCAGCTTTTCCTGGTGATTACCTTTCCTTTCTTTCAGTTGACCTGTCCCTGAAGTCAGTCTCTAACCCGATGATCCCCAGGACCTCCAGTGGCCATCCCCATAGTTATCTTTTAGATTGCCATTTTCTCCTTTCCACTTGGGCAGACCTTAGTGCCTTCCTTCTAGAAGCTTGCTCTGACCTCTTAAGAGGAAGTAACAAGAGGAAGTCAGCTCCTCGGGGTCCTTGAGTTCCTGTCGGTTGTCATATCTGCATCTCTCTCTCTTGTGGCCTCAGGGAGGTGGCATGTGGCATGTGGTCCAGATGCCTGCGTTTACTTTCTCTAGGTTCATATCTTAGAGTCATCTGTGTGTTCTGGTTTTCCCCTTGTTCTTTGTCAGCCTGAGGCTTAGGAACTAAATGAAGTGCAATGAGTCTGAGGGTCACACTTTCCATGTTTTCTTTAGCTTAAGAAGCAGATGTAGGTTGGTGAGGTGGCTCAGGGGGTAAAGGTGCTTGCCTCTAACCCAACACCTTGGGTTCAATCTCTGGGACCCATATTATGGAAGGAGAGAAATGACTCTCCTCTTGTTCCCTAACTTCTACATGTACATTGTAGCATATGCTTCCCAACCCCAACCCTCCCCCTCCTCGCCTCAGCAAAAGCAAAAGCAGTTTCTAAGGGAGCACATAGTTTGGTATAGCAAAAGACTATATGGGCTTGGTCAGTGCAGTAAGCACCCTCTTGACCATCCCATTCTGGAGTGGAGGGAAAGCGTGTTTTTGTTTTTCGAGACAGTGTTTCGCTGTAGAGCCCTGGCTGTCCTGGACTTGCTTTGTAGATCAGGCTGGTCTCCAACTCACAGCAATCTGCCTGCCTCTGCCTCCCGAGTGTTGGGATTAAAGGCTGTGGAGGTATACTTTTTGTCCTTAGGTATGCATGACCTTCTGTGGGCCAGGTGACAACTGGAAATGTCAGAACTAGGTCCAGCCTTAGAGAGCTTGCCTCGCATGCATGTGGTCCTGGGATCAAACCCCAGGACCACCAACACCATAAAACAGACAAAACAAAGGCTGGGAATATAGCTTAGTGGCAGAACACTTTCTAGCATACATGGGGTCCTAGGTTCAATCCCTAGACCACCAACCACAGCCACATCCCAGACCACTCTCCCTTCCACACACCAAGGAGACAAAAAAAGAAAAAAGGAAAAAGTTGTAAAGTAGCCTCAAGTTCTATAGGAAGCATCCAGAAAGATTGAATGCTGTCTTCGGAAGGGACAACTTCATCTAAGCCTGTTGTTGCTCTGTGGGTCTCCACGGGAACAAGATGTAGACAAAAATATTTGTGTTGATGGGGAAGCTGTGGAATTCTAGACAGGTATGTGTCTCTGTCTTAGTTTCTGACAAACTTAGAAAGCAAAAACAAAAACAAACAAACAGACAAACAAGCAGACTGAGGATGTAGCTCAGTTGATAGAGTGCTTGCCTGGCATTCAGAAGCCCTGGGTCCATGCCCAGCCCTGCATAAACTGAACACAGTTGTGCATGCCTGTAGTCTTAGCACCTGGAAGTCTGAAGCAAGAGGGTTCCTATGAGTTCAAGGCCAGCCTGGACTGCATAGGGAGACTCTGTTTCAAAACAACATGATTGAGTCTTACCTTGTCTATTAAAGTGAAATTTAAAAACAATTCCTTAGCTGGGCATGGTGGTACATGCCTTTAATCCCAGCACTTGGGAGGCAGAGGTAGGCGAATCTCTTGAGTTTGAGGCCAGCCTGGTCTACAGAGCAAGTTCCAGGATAGCCAGGGCTCAAACAAACAAAAAAGAATCCTTATTTTCTGGACTCTAAACAACAGGTATGTACAGGGAGCAGAGCCCAGGATGTCACACCAGGCTGTGGAGTTCTACTGATTTCCAGGCAAGGGCAGGAACAAAGGTCGTAGAGGGTGGCGACCAAGCCAGTGTGTCACTGGCTCCACTTTCAGTGTCCCCCGTCATTGCCCATCGTACTGACACATTACTATACACTAGTAGCTGGAACAACACATTTCCTTCCCTCTCCATTTGCAGTTGAGTCCAGAATGTAAGTCAACCTGTCCTTAGGGTTCTGGTGCCTTTTGTTGTCCAGAGGCTGCTGCTATCCTCGAGACTTGAAGCTGGTGACCCATATGCTATCATATTGTCCTCTGACTCTGATTTTCCTGTGTAAATCTTTACCTGTGTTCCTGTGAACTTGCACCTTGTCCTAATGAACAAATGTATTATTTAAATATTTTTTATTGAATTTATTTACTTTTTGATGTATATGCATGTGTGTCGCTGTACATATATCGGGGTCAGAGGACAACTTTTAGGAGTTGGGTTGTTTTTCCGTCATGTGGTCCCAGGGACTAAACTGAGGTCATTCATTAGGCTTGGTGGAAAGTACCTTAACCCACTGAGCTATCTCACTTGCCCTCCTATTGAACGCTTTAAAATTGTATCTCTTGAGTCTCTCAGACTGTGAGGTGACATCCTTACAGGTCTGGGGACAGGACCCAGGTGTCTTGGGGCTGCCCTATTGCCTCCCTTCCCAGTGTACCTAGCACACTGTTGGAACTGAGTATAATATCTGCTTGTTTGGAACAGGGTCATGCTTAGTAGTTCAGGTTAGCTTTGAACCCAGGATCTTCTTGCCAAAACCTCCCAACTCCTGTGATTGCAGACCTATTTCATCATGCCTGGTAGGACCTGAAAGTCTTTACTGAATGAGAGGCTGACAAATATGGGATAAACAGAACAGGAGGTTGGTCTGGGAGTTTGTTGTATGCCTGGATTCACGCTGAAGCAAGGGCCAGTTGGAGTAACATTCTTCTTGCCAGCTCCTGTTCTCGAAGTGCTGATGAGGCTGCAAACTGTCCTTGCCTGGGGCTCTTTTCTTGCTTCACCAGGTCTGCATATCAGGCATGAGGATTTGGGGTGTTTTCTTGGCCCGGACAATGACTATTTCCCACCACTCCTTAAGGAGAGCCAGAAGTTCTCGGTATGTCTAGTTTAGTAGTTCAGAGCTTCTCCTTGTGTCTGAGGAGCTGAAGCCTGGGTACCTGATAAGGGGTGTCGTTGGGGGAATGTGGACTTTTAGGAACAGTTTGGGATGGACTGATGGTCAAATAGGGTTCCTCAGTCAATGTTGGTGATACTTGGGTTGTTTGTCTGGTGGCCCTGCTCTGTGTATTGGGCTTGTTTAAACATCCTTGGCTTCTACCCACAAAATGCCTGTGGCACAATCCCTTGATACCTCATGTGACAACCAGAAATAATTCCAAGCAGTATCAGATGTCAGTTGGAAGACAGACTGGCGCCAAGTTGAAAAACAGTGTTTTAAATCATAACTTAAGGGACAGGGGTGTGGCTTGTTGGTGGAGTGCTTGCCTAGCCTGTGTGAGGCCATGGGTTTGATACCCAGCATCAATAAACCAAAATACTAGTCCCTCATCCCTGTGGCTCAGTGCTGGTTCCTCACCCTGAGCAACAATGCTCAGGCAATGGATGAGTGCCTGCTCACTCTCCCTGCTCTGTCCCCAGACAAACCTGTGCGTGGTACTTGTTCTACCCCCCACAAACACACACCTCCCCAATACCCAGATGGTGCCAGAGAAGTTTAGTGACACTCAAGGGTCCAACTTAAAAAGGCGAGAGGAGGGGGCTCTTTTTGCATTTTGAGTGCTTGGCTTGCACATCTGGCAATGGCCAGGACAGTGACTATTTTCCACTACTTCCAAGTTCCCCTTAGTGGTCCAAAGTCTGGTTGTACCTAAGTCAGTACTTCTGGGCTTTATTCTTAGTTCTGATGAGTCAGAGGGCGCAGGAGGGTAGCTTAGCTGGCAGCAGGCAGGTGACATTACTGCCAACATGTCAGCAGAGCCTTTCCTGACCCTGGGCCAAATGTTACGTTGAGGAGAGGGACTCTAGCCTCCTAACATTTACAGGATTACCATAGGGAACAACACCCCATGCTTTCTCTTAAGTAGACCTGTGTTGTGAAGCTCAGAACATCCCTGGTCAGCTGTGTTTTTATACCTTTTCTTGGCTTCCGAGCTTCCCCTTTGGCCAGGTGACTGGGCCTGGGCCTGTTCTGAGCAGGGCCTCTGTTAAATAGCCTGTGTCTGCTCTGAGCTGGACCCTTGTCCATTGTTAGGAGAAGGAACTTGAAGAGCCCTGGAGCCAGACCCCCAAAGTGACTCTGGTATTTTGTGCCTGCAGTCTCTCATTTTTGTCCCTATGTCTCTTTCTGTGAATCTTAGGGATTCTCAGTACAGAAATGGAGGGCAGTACCTGATTCCTGAGCATAGCACTTGGCCTGCCGTGGGTCTTTGTGTACGAAGAGCTATTCTTAAACTGCTGTCTCTGATCTTGCTAGCCTAACCCCTGGGCTCACACCTGCTGTTATCCTGGATGCTGTTCCCCATGGCTGCTGCTGACCCTGAACTTTAGCCTGCTTGTGAGCAACTAGAATCTCATTCAAACCATGTCCTACCCCCTGTCATCTTGGAGTATTCACAAGTCTGAGCCCTTACATGGCTTGTCTGCTCTGCACAGGTTAACTTACCTCCGTAAAGCCAAAGGGCATTTATTGGCCATCCTCTGCTATCTTGTCCCAGAGCTAAGTTGCTGCAAGTTGGGGTGTTGCAGCCTCCAGAATTGAGTTTCAAGATCAGAGCTGGGAGCTCAGGTTTAGACCTCTGGTCCTGTATTCCTGAACAGTGTATGTGAATAATCTAAGCATCCGGTCCTCACAGCCCTTATCTGAAAAAGAACAAAATGTTTTTTTTTTCTTTTCATTTTGCAAGTCTGGGGGTTGAATTCAGGGGCTCATGTGCTAAATAAAAGCACTGAGCTACATCCCCAGCCCTTTTTATTTTTTCAACTATTTTTTTTTTTGAACTTGCATTTTCCTTGCCTCAGCCTCCCCAGTGCTGAAATGATGACCCTTGTCTTTTTCTCCAGTTTTGGAGGAAATAGGAGATTAGCTTGGACTGGTGCTGGGAGAACTGAGTTCCTAACCAGCATGACTATGCTGGCTGTTGTCATTGGCACCAGTCAGTACTAGCTCTCTGGTTTGTTTCCCCCTCTGAAACCTCAACCTTTTAGCTTTGCTGCTGTTTGTTTATTAAGTGTGAATTGAATCGATTGCTGGTATTTTAGAAGCAACACACACAGAGAGAAAAATCCAAACAGGACCAAAGATTATAAACTCCAAACCCCTAGTTTCCGGTTTCTTTGGCTCCAGGCCAACTTCCCAAATAATCAGCTATGTGGTCTCTTTTTTGACTGCCCAAGAAAATGTTCCTGCCCAGCCATGTGTGTCTTTTTTGGGATGATTTTTAAATGTTTATTTATTACTTATTTTGTAAAACACATCTTGTTGTGTAACCTAGGCTGGCCTTGAAGTCTGCATCTTCCTGCCTCAGCCTTCCAAGTGCTGGAGTCACACAGGTGTGCCCCTCAGTGCCCAGCTCTGGTGATATTGTGTGTGTATGTACATGTAACTCTGGTGATATTATGTGTGTATATGTACATGTAACTCTGGTGATATGAGTGTATATGTACATGTAACTCTGGTGATATTTTGTGTATGTATGTACATGTAATTCTGGTGATATTTTGTATGTGTATGTACATGTATATGTGCACCTTGTGGGGGGCTTGTACATGTGGAGGCCTCTGTCCACCTTAGTTTTTGAGACCTAGGGTCTCTTACCGATCCTACAGTTACGCACTGTTGCACTTGGGTTTCCCATGTGGGTGCTGGGGCTCAAACTCAGACCCTCATGTTTTAGTGGCAAGCACTTTGCCAACATTACCACCCCCCTCCCAGCTAATATTGACTTTAGATGGGACAGTGGTACACATAACTGATAAAAAGTACAAATATTTCTATTTCTGGATAAGCTTCTATGTATGGCTCCAGGCTCCAGGCCATGTATATTTGCCTATAAGTTATATGCCTGGGTCTCAGTTTCTGTCCACAGAAAATGAGTGTTAAGGGGATGCTTGAGACAAGGTTTCATTCTATAATCCACATTGGCCTTAAACTCAGGGACATCTTCCTGTCTCTGCTTTGTAGCTGCTGGAATTAAAGGCATCTGCCAGCATGTAGCAACATGCTCCATTCATAAAATGGTTTTTGTGATTGTACCTGTGTACCAGAGTGGATTTTGAGGATTTGACTGTGGCATCAGTAGCCAGACATAGTGGTGCACACCAGTAATCCTAACACAGGGGGAGGGTGAAGGGCTGAGGCAGGAGAATCAGGGGTCTGAGACAAGCTTGGATGACATATCAAAGGCTCATCTTCTACCCTCTGGCCTCCATCTAAAAAAAGCTCAAATGTGGTCTCAGGTACTTAGAGCAGAGCCTGGC
The DNA here is from genome assembly GCA_907164525.1 of Lophiomys imhausi. Lineage (NCBI taxonomy): Eukaryota > Metazoa > Chordata > Mammalia > Rodentia > Muridae > Lophiomys > Lophiomys imhausi. The sequence goes on along the minus strand of CAJQZJ010033039.1, from coordinate 3,845,505 downwards.
ATGCAACACTGTCACCTGAGCAAAGGCGCATGTGTGTTCTTTGTATAGATGATTTTTTCCTTTCTCATTTTTCTGAGAAAAGGGCTTATATAGCTCAGCTAAACTTAAACTTTATCTGAACCACATCCCTAGCCTCTTTTTGTTTTATTTCTTTTTGGGTTTTGCTTAAGGTGCTTTTCTACATGTTTGCTATAATCTTGGTGCCTTCCCTGCCCTTTCTTTCGGTACCTAACCTATGACTGTTATTTTTGGCAATGTCTGTCCGCTCTTCCTTTTCCTTCCTTATGCTGGGGTGAACCCAGGACCTTTCTCATGCTAGGTGAGTGTTCTTCCACCTAGCTGCACTCTAGCCTGTGTTTGCCTCTTTCCATGGAACAAGACCACCAGATAGTGGAGCCTTTATCGTCCTGCCAATGATATAGGCACCTGGAAGTGCCTGGTAAGTGACTGTCCCCCAGGTGACAGGAAACTGAATAGATAGATCCATCTGGAAAACTTAGGATGATTAGACCCTCAGAACTGTCAGTACACAGTTGTTGCCTTGGGGATTCCTTGGCTATGGGTCATCAGTGTTCTCAGTTTATAATCAACTTTTTCAGCTCAGCTTCTCTCACAGCTGAGTGTTCCCTTGCTGGACTGTGTCATCTGGGCTGAAACAGTAGGGTGGAGGGATGGCTGAGGAGAAGCCTGGACTGTGGGCAGTTCCTCAAGAAGCTCAGCCCAGCAGGGAGGGCTGACCAGAGTCAGGCTGTTCTAGACAGGTGGCCATGTTCTGGGTCTTTGCTGCAGATCTATAGTAGTTTCTGAATCTGATACAATGATTGAGCTCCTAGGGCTTGTCTGGTGTGGAATTCGGCGAAGAAGAGTGTGGCAGGTGGAATAAAGCCATCTTCAAAGACAGGTACCACTCAGCCTAGAACTTGGCACTTGGTGCAGAGCTGAATTCATACTTAGATTGGATTGGTGACTGGGATGGCAAAACAAGGGTCTCATTGTATTTCTAGTTGGCTTATAACTCCTTGCCCCACCAGGCTGGCCTCAAGCTGACAGATGTATCCACCTACCTACCTCTGTTTCTGCCTCCTAAGGGCTGGGATTAAAGGTATGTGTCACCACGCCCAGCCTCTGGGAAAGTTACTGAGGCCATCTATCAAAATAAAAAGTAAAAAGAGTATTGGAGCTGTAGCTTAGTGGTAGAAGGCTTGGCTAGTATGTAGAAGACCCTGGGTTCCATCTGCAGGATTGAAAAAAAGAAAAATACGAGAGTGTGGTAATAAAGATGTTCTGTCTCAAAAAACCAAAAGAACCCTATAAGACAGAATTTTATGAGCACATGAAGCTCATAAAATATCCTCAGGTCCTCAAGTGTCTGAGTTGAGGGTGTTAGCAAGAATTAATAATATTTATAAATGATTAGTATGGTTATTATGGTGTCAGAGTTCTCCCTTAGTCTGCTACTTATGAATGAACACACAGACAACTATTACATTTTAATATGGCCTTAAGCATAGGGGCTAGGGAAATCTTAATCCTGTAAGCTAACCTTCTACCTCCCCAGATAAAACCACATATTACTTGTGTATACTCCAAGTGGGCTGTTTCTCTCCATCATGGCAATTCTCAGAGCAAGCTCTTCTCTGCCATGTGCTCCTGGTTAGCCCGTGTCATCTCCCCTCTTCTCTCCCTTCCTCCTCCGGAGACGCTTTGCTATCCATCAAGGTCCTTGAATTGGCCTAGCCTCTCTTCATTGCCTAGCCCAGGCTATAGACGACCTTATTCAGCCAGTCAGAGATGACTCAGTAGGCGAGGTCACATATATCACATACAGTAAGGAAGACAGGGGCAAGCAATTAACAATTAAATACAAGCTGCTTTCAGATCATCCTAACAGGGCAAGGGGACTACCTTGTTTATTTCTTTTGTCATCAAGAAGAGAAGAAGTTAAACTTTGATGGGAGACCTGCCCCTGTAGGATTGGGCAGGCTCAGAAGCTTGCAAATACCTGGGGCTTGGGAGGTGACTGCCCTGTGCAAGCCCTGGTGTTTGTCTTGAGGGTCTTGTCTGTCCATGCTATACCCCTTCTCCCCCAGCACACCAGGAATTGAATCCAGGACCTTGTGCATTCTAGGCAATCACTCTATCACTGAGCTACAACACTAGTCCTCTTTCCAGTTTTTATTTTACACACTTTAATTTCTGTGTGTGATTGCACATGCCACTGTGTGAGTGTGAAGGTCAGTGTGTGGGAGTGGGTTCTCTTCCTCCACCCTAGGTTCTGGGGAGCAAACACAAGTCCTTAGGCTTAGTGGCAAGGAGCTTTGCCTACTGAGCCATCTCACTGGCTCCAACTTTTTATTTTGTGACAAATTTCACAAACTTGCCCAGCCTGACCTTAAACTCATTCTGTAGCCTAGGCAAGTCTTGGATTTTCAATCTTCTGTCTCAGTTTTCCAAGCTCCAGGGATACAGGCTGGTATCAGCAGGCCTGGCCAACCTGCCTACACTTTCAATAAACCTCTGGCCACTTTCAATCCCAGAAGTTACCTCACATAGACACATGCATGTCTGCCATATGGGGACCTGCTGGGTTATTTGTGTAATGCTGTGTTGTTTATTCTCAAAAGTGGATAGAATGAGGCACTGGAAGTTGACATTAATGTCAAGTTTTTCATGTGTGGCTGTCACCAAGAACAAGGATATTCTTAAGAGAATAAGCTCAACAAGAGGGCATGGCCGCGAGGGACTGCCTTCGCGTGGACTACAGAAAGTACCTGTGTGGTTTCTACATATCTACTGAGTATTCTGGACGAGTGCAGAGAATGGTTGCCTCTAGAGAAAAGGCTATCCTCCTTTCCCTGTCACTCCTCCCTCTTTCCTCCCTGTCTCCAAAAGAAATGAAAATGCCAAGAATTAGACAAATGTTGTCAGTGATGGAAGTTATTTCTGTAGGCCAGTGTGATTGCACATGCCTTTAGTCCCAGCACTCTGAAGCAGGGGCAGGCAAATTGCTATGAATTTGAGGCTAGCCTGGTCTACCCAGTGAGTTCTAGGACAGCCAGTGCTGCAGAGTGAGACTCTGTTACAAAGGAAAAAAGAAAAAAAAAAAGCTGGCGGTATCAGTTTACAAAATGAAAGGCTGGCCGGGTGTGGTGGCGCATACCTGTAATCCCAGCACTTCGGAGGGAGAGGCAGGAGGATCTCTGTGAGTTCGAGGACAGCCTGATCTACAAAGTGAGTCCAAGACAGCCAGGGATTTGTTACACAGAGAAACCCTGTCACAAAAAGCCTTATTAAAAAAAAAAAAAAAAAAAGGAAAGGCTGGGGACATGGTCCAGCTGGAACAGTGCTTACCTAGCACGCACAAGGCCTTGTGTTGGGAGGGAAGGTCATAACACCACATAAAACTGGGTGTGGTAATTAATAGCAGGAGACTTCAGCACACCGCTCTGACCACTAGACAGATCAATGATGCAGAAACCAAAGAGAGAAATATGAAACTAACTGGCACCATGATTCAAATGGACCTAACTGATATCTACAGAACATTTCACCCAAACACACACACACACACACACACACACACACACAAAAATACTTTCTTCTCAGTACCTCATGGAAACTTCTACAAGATTGACCATATAGTTGGTCACAAAGCAAGCCTCAACAGATATAAGAAAATTGAAATTATCAGACCATCATGGAATAAAGCTAGACTTCAACAATAACAGAAACAGCAGAAAGCTTGCAAACTCATGGAAACTATAACTCTCAATGACCTCTGGGTCAGGGAAAAAAATAAAATAAAGTCTTCTTAGAATTCAATGAAAATGAAGGCACAACATACTCAAACTTAGGGGACACATTGACAACAGTGCTAAGAGGAAAGTTCATAGCACTAAGCTCTTTCAAAAAGAATTTGGAGAATTCCCATATAGGGACTTAAAAAAATACCTGAAAGATCTAGAACAAAAAGAAGCAAACACACTCAAGAGTAGATGGCAGGAAATAATCAAACTCAGGTCTGAAATCAATATATTAGAAATGAAGAGAACAACAGAAAGAGTCAATGGATTGGTTCTTTGAGAAAATCAACAAAAAAGACAAACCCTTAGCCAAACTAACTAAAGCTAAAAGGAAAAGTATCGAAATCAACACAATCAGAAATGAAAAGGGGGAAATAGCCAGGCACTGAAGAAATCCAAAGAATCATTAGGTTTTACTTTAAAAACTTACATTCCACAAAATTGGAAAACCTAAGTGAAATGGACAATTTTCTTGATAGATTACATGTACCAAGATTAAATCAGGAACAGGTAAACAAATTAAACAATCCCATAACACCTAAGGAAATAAAAGCAATCATTAAAAGTCTTCCAAACATAAAAAGCCCAAGGCCAAGATGATCTCAGCACAGAATCTACCAGACCTTCAAAGAAAAGCCAATACTAATACTTCTCAAACTCTTCCACAAAATAGAAACAGAAGGAACATTGCCAAACTCATTTTATGAGGCCACAGTCACCCTGTTACCTAAACCACACAAAGACCCAACAAAGAGAATTTCAGACCAATTTCCCTTATGAACATGGATGCAAAAATAATAAAATACTTGCAAACCAAATCCAAGAACACATCAAAAGTATCATACACCATGAACAAGTAGGTTTTATCCCAGGGATCCAGGGGTGGTTCAACATATGAAAATCCAACAACGTAATCCACCACATAAGCAAGCGGAAAGAAAAAAAAATATGATCATCTCATTGGATGCTGAAAAAGCATTTCACAAAATCTAGCACCCATTCATGTTAAAAGTCTTGGAGAAAACGGGCATATAAGGGCCATACCTAAATGTAATAAAGGCAATTTACAACAAGCCAATAGCCAACATCAAACTAAATGGAGAGAAACTTAAACCATTTCCTCTAAAATCAGAGACAAGGCAAGGATGTCCACTCTCTCTCTCTCTTCAACATAGTACTTGAAATTCTAGTTAGAGCAATAAGACAACTAAAAGAGATCAAGGGGATACAAATTGGAAAGGAAGAAGTCAAAGTATCCCTATTCACAGGTGATATGATATATATAAGTATATAGATAGTATAGATAAGTGACCCTAAAAATTCCACCAGAGAACTCCTATAGCTGATAAACTCCTTCAGCGAGGTGTCTGTATACAAAATTAATTTTTAAAAAAGTAGCCCTTCTTTACACAAAGATAAATGGGCTGAGAAAGAAATTAGGGAAACAACACCTTTCTCAATAGCCACAAATAATATAAATTCCCTGGGGGTAACTCTAACCAAGCAAGTGAAAGACCTGTACAAGAACTTCAAGTCCCTGAAGAAAGAAATAGAAGATATCAGAAGATAGAAAAATCTCCCATGCTTATGGATAGGTTGGATCAACACAATAAAAATTGACATCCTACCAAAAGCAGTATACAGATTTAATGCATTTCCTATCAAAATACCAACCTTTCAAGGTTCTTTACAGACCTTGAAAAAACAATTGTCAATTTCATATGGAAAAACAAAAAACCCAGAATAACTAAATCAATCCTGTACAATAAAAGAACATATCAACATCCCTGATTTCAAGCTGTACCCCTGAGCAATAGTAATAAAAGCAATATGATATTCATATAGAAACAGACTGGTCGATCAGTGGAATGAATAGAAGACCCAGAAATAAACCCACACACCTACGATCACTTAATTTTTAACATAGAATCCAAAACCATACAGTAGAAAAAGGAAAGCATCTTCAACTAACAATGCTGGTCTAACTGGAAGTCAAGTAAAACAATGCAAATAGACCCAAATTTATCACCCTGCACAAAACTTAAGTCCAAGTCGATCAAAGACCTCAACATAAAACTGGACACACTAAATCTAATAGAAGAGAAAGTGGGGAAAAGCCTGGATCTCCACAGCACAGGTGACAACTTCCTGAACAGAACATCAATAGCTCAGGCTCTAAGACCAACAATCAATAACCTTATGAAACTGAAAAGCTTCTGTAAGGCAAAGGACACTGTCATTAGAACAAAACAGCAGCCTAAAGATTGAGAAAAGATCTTCACCAACTCCACATCCAACAGAGGGCTAATATCCAAAATTTATAAAGAACTCAAGAAATAAAATGCCAACAAACCAAATAATCCAATCAAAAAATTGAGGTACAGAACTATACTGGGAATTCACAAAAGAGGAATCTAAAGGCTGAGAGGCACTTTAAGAAATGCTCAACATCATTGGTCGTCAGGGAAATACAACTCAAAAGAACTCTGAGATTCCATCTCACACCCATCAGAATGGTTAAGATCAAAAACTCAAGTGATAGTGTAAGGGCAGAGAAATGGGTTCCTGAACCCAAATGTGGGGTGACTGAGGAATCACCAGGAACTCGAGAACGTTGAAAAATGCAAGAGGATTTTATTAATCAGCATGCCGAGGTGACCCCCAAAGCTTCATGCAAGAAGGAAGGGGACCCCCCCAACAGTATTTCAGTTCAGGTTAAATACATTTCAGCAAGGCAGAACCAACATCATCAAGCAACAGTACTTTGATTGGCTAGCATAGGTGACCTAGGAAACAAGGTGGGGATTTCCAAACCATGATAATTGGCAACCTGGGGTTTCTATTGTTCTCTCTGTTGCCCTGAGAACCGGCCATACCCAAGCAGGAACTTGGCCTCCTGGTAATGGTTAGGGCTTCCAAGTCCTGGGAGGTGGTACATGATAGATTTTGGGGCAAGCTGACCTGCAGCTCAGAGCCTACTCAAAATTCCCAGGCTTCTAAAGCCTAACTAAATGAGTTTGAGCCTACCATACCTCCCTTTTCTCTTGTGACTGCTTCAATCTTGAAGCAGCTGAACCTAATTCTTTCTTTCTGGGAAAAGGATTCCTCCCTTTTCTCTTGAATCTGTTTTATCCATAAATTTCCTTTGAACTAGCATCTCAGTCTGTTAGTTGGGACAATGGACAGTGCATTCTTTTTGGTAACTACTTCCAGCTGACATTAGGGCATTGTTATCAGGGCCCAGGAAGGCTGAAATGATAATCAAAAGCTGGGCAAAGGGGCATCTATCAGAAGCATCTAATCAGTTGATCCAACTGAAAGACAGGATGCAATCATATTGGCTGGACTGATCCAGATCAGCTTTCAGGAAGTCCAGGGATCAGCAACTTGCAGTCCACAGGTTATCTCTGAATAGAATCTGTCAGCCAGGTGAGAATCTGCTGAGACAAACATGAACTAGAAACAGAAGTTAGAATTGTCTACCAATTGGGGAAAGTGAGGATCCCCATAACCAAGGAGAAAGTCCCATTTTAAAGAATAGGCAGTTGTTCTCATCTGGAATCCTGTTTGATCCGAGGCTGGTGGATCCAGGCTCTATAACTAGATCTCAGAAAGACAATATGACAGAGACTTGAAAAACAACTTTGCGTTTATGAGCATGAATAATCTTCCAGTGTTTTTTTTGTTTTTATTTTTTACCAGAACTTCAACAGTAACATAGCAAGAGGAAGAAGTCTGGAGCATCTTTTGTAAGAGGATTTTATTAGTATAGTCTTTAGACTCATCAGGGATCTGAGAACAACAAATATCATCTGAGTAAGCAAAATCAATTAGCCTTTTAATTTATAAAAACTGACAGCCTTTACCTTAACAGCCATTCACTGTTCCTCTGTGTCTGTGGGGCATCCTTCTTTGACTACCAGTACCAAATTATGACAGACTTTTTATGACTCAGGAATTGTGAAGGACTGCTTACCTTGTCTTGGCAAATTCCAGCAGTTGACTTCTCTGTCCATGTCCAGCCCACTTAGCTTGGGCAGTCTACTCCAGTGACCAGCTTTGTCATATTTAAAGTAAGTCTCAGGTGGAGTTCTTCTGTGCCCATTGTCTTCCTTGGAGGAAACTAAGAATGCTGCCAGGAGATGGCATGTCTAGCAGAAAAAGCCTTTTTGTTTTAAACATTTAAATGTCATGTTCTACAGATCTCTGAGGTGTCTGAGGACCATCATATTTTGCTGAAGCTTTTTATTTTTGCATCATAACATGTCATAAACAGTAAATTTGGCATTTCCAATAAGCAGAACATACGGGAATGTAACATAAGCAGAAACCTTTATATGAAACCCTGACACAGAATGTGACTTTGACCGTGTATCCAAACATGATCTCTTTTAAAGCACAGACATAACAGCCCACAAAAGGATTGGAAATAACTCGGTATTAGCATAAGCTTGCAAAAGTTTGTTCTCATTTTTATCTGTTAATAAAATATCTATATAATGAACAATATACATTTGAGAAATCCTGGCTCTAACCCCATTAATAGCTTGGGACATAAACTTCTGACATAATGTTGGACTATTTGTCATCCCTTTCATGGTGGCATTATTTTTTTTCTAGTAACAGTCCCATTGTTTTGTTTGGGCAAAGGACCATAAATGCCTGTTGGTAATATGCCAATTGTTTCATTAACAGTAAACCTGCATCAGAATCTCTAAAGACTACCTGTAGCCTTTAAGTTTTGATAGTGTTCTTTTCCTGTTAACATTTTATAATTCATTGCAGCATTATTAATTCTCTAGTTTTTGTCTTGTGCAAACTCATTCTCTTGTGTGGAACAAGAAAAAGACACAGTCAAGAACATATACAGAAAAACTTTTTGAAGTCCATGTGTCTTAGTCTCAGTCAGAGGGAGTTAGGAAGACAAACATAAAGTCAGCTGACCAAAGCTTCCCCTAGCTTGCTGGGAAGCTCTTTCTTTTCAAACAAGAAAACAAACATAAAACCAGTACACAACAACAGCAGGTCTCATGACTGGCTGAGCAAAACTGAAAACCTGCAGTCTTTCATGTAATCAAGTCCAGTGGTTTGGAAAGCATTTGTCCCATGTCAAAGTAAGTCATCCGTCCGAGACCAAACAAGAAAGCAGTCACACAAATTATCCTGATATGCACAAACTGAAGGCGAGTAACAGAGAAAGAACCTGTGTTTCTGGACACGCAGAAACTGGAGCGTTTACCTGACATGCACAAACTGAGCATTTACCTGACACACACAAACTGAGCGTTTACCTGATACCCCCAAAGCTTCATGCAAGGAGAAGGAAGGGGACCCCCAACAGAATTTCAGTTCAGGTTAAATACATTTCAGCAAGGCAGAACCAACATCATCAAGCAACAGTACTTTGATTGGCTAGCATAGGTGACCTAGGAAACAAGGTGGGGATTTCCAAACCATGATAATTGGCAACCTGGGGTTTCTATTGTTCTCTCTGTTGCCCTGGGAACCGGCCATACCCAAGCAGGAACTTGGCCTCCTGGTAATGGTTAGGGCTTCCAAGTCCTGGGAGGTGGTACATGATAGATTTTGGGGCAAGCTGACCTGCAGCTCAGAGCCTACTCAAGATTCCCAGGCTTCTAGAGCCTAACTAAAGTTTAGTCACATGAGATCGAGCCTAACAATAACACATGCTAGGATGTGGAGAAAGAGGAACACTCCTCCATTGCTGGTGAGAGTGTAAACTTGTACAACCACTTTGGAAATCTGTCTGACCATATCTTAGAAAACTGGGAATAGTTCTACCTCAAGACCCAGCCATACTGCTCCTGGGCATATATCCAAAAGATTTTCCATCGAACCACAAGGACATTACCTCAACAATGTTCATAGCAACTCTATTCATAATAGCCAGAGAGTGGAAACAACCCAGATGCTCTTCAACTGAAAAATGGATTAAAAAAAAAAAAACAAAACCAAAAAAAACCTGTGGTGCATTTATACAATGGAATACTACTCAGTTATCAAAAACAAGGAAATCATGCAATTTGCAACCAAATGGATCAATCTAGAAAAGCCCATCCTATGTGAGATAACTTAGACCCAGAAAGATACACATGGCATGTAGTCTCTTATAAGTGGATATTAGACATACAGCACAGGACAGCCATCCTACAACCCACAGATCCAAACAGACAGGAACCTAGCATAACTGTCCTTTGAAAAACTCCACCTAGCAGCAAGTCATTGACCTTGTTCCTTGTTAGTGGAACACCTTACCCTAGATGGACTGCCATATCAATCCCTAGTACAAGAGGAAGCTCTTAGCCCTCATGGGACTGATGAACTGAGTGGGTTTGATATGTGGGGGCTCCCCTCATCCAAGGAGAAGGAAAAGAGGGAGGGTCTAGAAAGGGAGGAGGGAGGGAACTTTGATGGAGATATAACTTGAAAAAATAAATGTAAAAAAAACTACAAACAGCAAACAAAACTGGGTGTGGTGGTGCACACCTCTAATGCCTGTCATTCCAGCACTCCATATGCATTTGTGCAAGCATAAATAAATATAAGAAAAACATCTTTTTTTTTTTTAAAGCAAGGTACAGAATGGAGTTGGTTTCATTGTATATATTAATGAAAGTAAATCATTTGCGTTTGGATGATATCTGGTAGAAAAAACTAATCTGTTAGCTAGAAAAACTTGCCTGTAAGGTAGTTTGATAGACTGTGATTTTCACCATATATTATTTTGTATACTTAAAAGAAGTATACTATGTAGTTACTTGTGAAGGGCAAAGAAGTACCAAAAGAGAGAGGAGTCATGGGTAAATTTTTTTGTGCCTGGATAGAGGGATGAAGGGTGATGGATGGTTGTACAGGTGGAGAGGTAGGTACATAGGCAGGTAGGGGATGGGGTATGTGTCAATGTCTGGATATAGCCTGCTTTAGTGGGAGGATTGTATAGAACCAGTAGCTGGGTTTGCATGCTATCACAGTGGTCCACGTACTGGATAATACTCTCTGTGCCTCCATTTTTCCATCTAAAAAAGAAAATGGTGAAGGACTAAACTCAGTCTTAAAGAAGACAACATTTTTATTTTATTTTATTTTTTTAGACAGGGTCTCACTAGTATTATTCTTGGCTGGCCTGGTACTCTGTAGGCTGGACTGGTCTCAAACTCAGAGCCCAGCACTTTATTTATTAAATTAAAAAAGTTTTGTGGCTTCACTGAGACAGTTCAGTGGGGAAAGGTGCTATGTTTTACACACACACATACACACACATATACACACATGCACACACACACATACACACACATGTACACACATTCACGTACACACATGCACACACACAAACACACATACACACACACGCATACAAACACACACACACGCACACAATGTTAAAAGTTGTTTTGTGTCACTGGGCCAGGGTGACACATGCCTGATGGGATGATGTTATGCATTCTAAATGTTAATTAAACTCCCAGAAGCTTGCTTGCTGTATGTCAGATAATGCTGTGTTGCCTTGCTTGTCTCTGATTGGTCAAATAAATGCTGAGGCCTGAGATTGGGCAAAGACAGAGGTAGGCAGGACTAAGGTGCCCAGGCTTCTGAAACAGAGAGGTTGATGGGTAGGAGAAGCCTCCAAGACAAGCAGCCAAGAGCAGGAAGGAGGACACAGGAGGAAGGATAAGAGAAAAGTAGTCATTCCATGTGGCCTGGAACATCGGCCTAGTGTGGAGAATAGCAGTCCATAGGACATATGTATATATGGGGTCATATTTGTGGAATAGAATTAAGAGCTAGCTTAGATGGGCCAAGATTGCTCAGTTCAGGCCAAACTTGTTAAAATCCATGTGGTGTCTGTGTGCTCATTTATAATGGTGGGTTAAGGATTAACACCACCGACCATTTAAATATAACATAAATACTAGTAAATAATCTAATTATTTCTTTCTACACATGCCTTTACTCCCAGCACTCGGGAGGCAGAGGCAGGTGGATCTCTCTGAGTTTCAGGGCAGCCTGCTCTATAGAGCGAGTTTTTATACAGAGAAACCCTGACTCAGAAAACCAAACAACAACAAAAAGTTGTTGAATACATACATGTATATATACACAACATGTATGTATGTATGTATACATGTGAGGTCAGAGGACATCCTCTGTTATCTCTTATGTCAACTTTGACTTTTAAGATGGGCTCTCACTGGCTTGGAGCTTGCCAAGTGTACTAGGCTGGCTTGCCAGGGAGTCCCAGGGGTAATACTTATCTCTATCCTCCCAGCATTGGAATTATGGGTATGCACTGCCACACAAAGCTTTAAAAAAATTATTGTTATTATTTTTATATAGCCCTGGCTGGCTTGGAACTCACTTTGTAGAGCAGGGTTTCCTCAAACTCACAGAGATCCACTTTTCTCTGCCTCTGCTGGGATTAAAGGCATGTGCCACATATGCCTGGCACCTAGCTCTTTTTTGATTTAATTATTTTTTTTTAAATGTGGGTTCTGGGGATTGAACAGAGGTCCTCATGCTTGCCCAGCAAGTGCTTTACCTACTGAGCCACCTCCCCAGCTCCTGATAGTAGCATTTTCTGTGAACATCTAACCATTTGGGCATTATGTGTGCTGATGGTGACAAAGATCTGGAGTCTTTAGTTCATGAAGCAAACATGCAAATAACTTGTATGCCCCACCCCCCCCCAGGTCTTCAGTTCAAGGAATTATCTGTCCTTCAAAGTCCCTTCAGGTGACACCTTCCCTCTATCTTGCAAGCAGGGAGACTTACTGCAGCCCTAGGAATACATGTTCTTTGCACCTGTTACTTGCTGCCCAGGCTCTCTGGCCACTGACACTTTGAAGTTTGCATAGTTGTTGAGAAGTCCCTGGATGTAGGAATCATGGCCTATTTCTTTGAGCCTACACAAGCAGAATTTGAATTATGAGTACCCCTGTTCCCTTCTGATATGACAGCTGACCTTTGCTTGTGTTTGTGTCCCCAGGACTGGAATGTCACATGGCACACCAGCAACCCTGACTTTACCAAGTGCTTTCAGAACACGGTCCTCACATGGGTGCCTTGTTTCTACCTCTGGTTCTGTTTCCCCCCTCTATTTCCTCTATCTTTCCCGACATGACCGGGGCTATATCCAGATGACACACCTCAACAAAGCCAAAACTGTAAGTCACCTGGTATCAATGTGGGGTAGGGTACCTGGGTAGGTGTATAGCCCGAGCTAGCCATGCATGAAGAAGGCAGAAAAATGTGATAGGTAAAGGCTGGGAACTTGGGAGCTAAACTTAGGTTCAGAACTCCGGCCACAGGACCTTTAAGTGAAATACTTAGCATCCATGTTCTCAGGCTCCCTGTGTGTCCACTGGGAAGGACAGATGAGTTCTCAGGAGAATATCATAAGGTCTTCATCTACTAAAGCAATTTCCTTTTATTTGTTTATTTTTACTTTGAAAGTGTTTTCAGGGCTGCGGGGATGATGACTCAGTAGATAAAGGGGTGCACAATATGAGGACCAGAATTTGGATCCCCAGAATCCATGTGAAAGTTGAAGTGGAGACAGGAATCCCCTGGGCAGTCCTGCTAGCCAGACTAGCTGAAAAGCGATCTCCAGGTTTGAACAAGAGACCCTGCCTCAGGGATAAAGTGAAAGGCGAACAGAAGACACCTGGTAGCAACTTCTGGCCTCTGTGTGCACCTGTACCCACACACATGTGTGTCCCCACACACATTACCCTAACATACAAAAGAAGTTTTCAGTCCCTGTGCCTGAGGTTCATGTTGGCCAGGGTTTCCATTGTTGTCATTTGCTTCTTTCTTAGTTTTTGCTTTCTCCATGTATACATATTTATACTTTTTTTTTTTTTTGTCATTTGTGAAGAGGTGACATCTGCCATGCCCTTGTGCTACTTAATTATTTTTACTTTTTGAGGCAGGTTCCCACTCTGTAACCCAGTCTGACCTGGGACTTCAGCTACCCCTTCCTTCCCCCTGGCTCCTCCCATGCTAGGATTTCAGACTCCCACACCTGGCTTGCCCATCATTCTCTAGTATTTCTTTCCTAAACTGGGCTGTTCTTTTATTGAGTATCATCAGTGACAGGCAGGGATGGTGTCATCTCAGCAGCTGTGGATAGATGCCAAGTTCTGTACAAGGTACTAGGGGTATGAGAATAAATAAGATAGCTGGGTGTGGTGGAGCTCACCTATCATCCTAGCACTGGGGAGCCTGAGGCAGGAAGATCAGGAGTTCAGGGACATCCCAGGCTACACAGTGAGACCCTGTCATACAGAAAGAGAATAAGAAGCTGGATGCTTTATCTGAGAACCTTGGAGGATAGCTGGTGTCCTTGTGATGAAATTTTTGTGGGTCCCCAGAGAGATCCCAGGATTGTTGCCGTAACATGCCATGATGTTTTCTTTTCTTCCAGGCCTTAGGATTCTTTCTGTGGATCATTTGCTGGGCAGACCTCTTCTACTCTTTCTGGAAAAGAAGTCAGGGAGTATTCCTAGCCCCGGTGTTACTGGTCAGCCCAACACTGCTGGGCATCACCATGGTGAGTGGTGGCTGGTGGGGCTGGCAGTAAGAAATGAGAGGACTTGGACTGGAGTGTGGATGAGCGGTAGGATGTTTGCTTAGCATGAGCAAGGGCATGGGTTCCATCAACAAAAGAGAAACTGTAATGAGCCAGGCATAGTGGCACATGCCTTTATCCAAGCACTTGGAGGAGGGTATTCAAGGTCAGCCTAACTGTAATAGTTAATTCGAGGCCAGCCTGGGCTATGTGAGATCCTGTCTCACAAAACCAAGTAATAGGGGATAGAGAGATAGCTCTGTAGTTAAAAGTTCTTGCTGCTCTTACAGAGTACCCAAATTTGGTTCAGCCATATATGCTGGGTGGCTTACAACCTCTTGTCATTCCAACTCCCAGGGGGATTTCTCTTTATACCTTTGCACCCACATACATTTGGTACACACATGAACACATGCACATAACTATAAATAAAAATAAATCTGAAAAAAACAAAAAACAAAAACAAAATCTAAACCTAAAACCGATAAATGAGACAGACAAAATGGCTTGGAGGTTAAAGGTGCTTGGAGTGTAAAGCCGACAGACTTCCTGTGCGAAGGTGAAAGAAGAGAACCAACTCCATAAAGTTGTCCTCTGACTTCTATATATTCACAATGGCATTTGTGCACACACATATCATGTGTGCATTTATATACACATATATAATAATAAAATACTTTTAAAACCTCCAAAATAAAATATTCAGACTCTAATGTTTAGGGGAGCCATCAACAGGAGCCACAGTCTCTACCCTGCCCTGCAGCTCCCTCCATATTTTTTTTCTTCCTTTTGAGACAGGGTTTCTCTGTGTGTCCTGTGTGTTCCATGGCTGTCCTGGACTCGCTTTGTAGACCAGGCTGGCCTTGAACTCACAGAGATCCGCCTGCCTCTGCCTCCAGAGTGCTGGGATTAAAGGCGTGCGCTGCCACGTCCGGCTGCTCACTGCATCTTTAAGTGCAGTTCACAGACTGACATTTGTAGTAATTTCTCAAAAGTGATGGATTTGGGAGTTCTGAGGCTTTCGAGAGGCAGAATAGGAAGCAAAATAGGAAGCAGTGCTAGACGCTAGGATCCCACACCCCAGCAGCTGCAGACGGCTGTGGCTTTCAGTTCACAGACCGGTGATGAGTGCTGCTGGAGGAGTCTGGCAGGACTCCTGCTGTTGTACTTGAGCTTGGGGTCATTATGAGAATGACCCTGGGGTGAAACAGGCATCATGTGTCTCCTTCTACAGGTGAAGAGTGAAGGCAAAGAGGCCCAGGGCTGTGCTCGAGGTCATGGGTAGCTGAGCCGGGCTTGGGTCCTGTGCTGTCATGTGTGTAGCTGCTACATTGTGGTCAGAGTGATGTGCCCAAATTAACCCATGTGCTTTGGGCTCCTCTGAGAAGCCCAGAAGGTTTTTTAGAAGCAGAGGCCTTGGCAGCTGCAAGAGGAGGAGGAGCAAGCTCAGAGCAAATTTAGGAGCAGAGAATCAGTTTATCTAAAGGGTTGGGCTAAAAGGACAGGGTTGTGGACAGCGGCCCAGTATTGGGGACAGGGAAGACACAGTGGTGCTGATGATTATTAACCAGATGCCAGGCCCAATACTAACTCCTTCATGATTTATTTTCATGTCCTTTCTATGTTTTAGATAAATGAGTGGAAGTCCAGAGAGGTGAAGGAACTAGGCCGTGGTCACAAAGCCAGGAAATGGTCGAGCCACATTCCGACTGCTTTCCTGGTGTCTGGGGTGGCCCTTGGCTTACTCTCTGACAGTCCTGCTGGGCTGGATTCCTTGCAGGCACTTAGTAGGCAGTCAGCAAAAATGCTTTTGCCCTGACAGTGCATAAGATAAAAATGTGTGGCCTTGCTGAGCACAAAGACATTAAATGGTTTCTCTACAAAAGACTAAGTCTGTGTGTTCTGGTATGCAGAGCTTTCAGGAGGGAGCTCTCAACGTGGATCTGGGGTTTGTGGTTAAGGAGACTTCACTGAGTGGAGGAATAATGGAGCTGAAGTCCAAGGGGTGAACAGGATGAAGTGACTGAGGTCAGAGAACCGTGCTATTGAGAACATGTCCAGCAATCAGGGTAGAGGAGAAATGGAAGGTTGGCCTGTGTGCCTGGAACAGGGATGGAGAGGAGGGGATCAGGGAGGATGTGACTGACAGTGGGAGGTCAAGGACCCCAGGGAACTACAGCCTAACCCCTAAGTGGGGTCTGCCCTGCTTTGTCTCCTCTCAAAGCTGGATGTCGCTTGTTAGCTCTAGACTGAGGTTTCCTCACATCCCTGTGGGTCTTACTAATCCTATGACTCAGGGACTGGGAGGTGAATCAGCTGCTAAGAACACTTGCTGCACAAACATGAAGAGCTGTTCAAATCTCCAACAATCATGTAAAAAGTTGGGCATGCCACACATGTCTTTAACCCTAGTGCTGTGGAAAGCAGAGGCAACTTGGCCACCAGCCTAGCTCCAGGTTCAATGAGAGGCTCCGTGTCAAGATAATAAGGCAGAAAGTGATAGAACAGGACATTCAGAAATGTCCTCTGGCCTCTGCACATGTGCACTCATACAAATGTGCATATATGACACACACTGTCATACAAATACACATGCAGAATAAAAAAGAAGCCTTTAGAAAATTGCTGTGACTCTTTAGGTGGCTGCTATGGAACAGTTGTGTCTGGGGTAAGGGCCTCTCCAGGCAGTTCTTGGACTCCTGAATCATGCATGGTTACCCAGGCTTCATTGTGGGGTCCTAGGGTCCTGCTTTCTCTAATCTGTTATGTACCTCTCTTTTACAGCTGCTCGCGACCTTTTTAATTCAACTTGAGCGAAGGAAGGGAGTCCAGTCTTCGGGGATTATGCTTACTTTCTGGCTTGTAGCCCTACTGTGTGCCCTCGCTATCTTGAGATCTAAGATCATTTCTGCCTTAAAAAAGGTAATTGATGATCAGTGGGAGAGATGCTTCTTCCATTTTGTATGGTCATGTGTTGCCATGGGAACCATAGGATGGGAACCACATAGGCTCTACTTCTTTTCCAGGAACTCCTCTACCCTAGCAAATCAGGTACAGACTTTGTTCTAGAGCCTACTTTCCTGTCTGCAGGTAGATGCTTAGTCACACTAGGCCTCTGTCTGCAGTGCCTCTACAGGCTGGCTGGTCTGGAGCTGAGCTGAGTTGGGAGCTATATTTGCCCAGTGGCTGTTCTCCATATTACCTTGGTGCTATCAGCTACAAGTCTGACAGAAAGTTGTTGGGGCTGGCATTGAAGAATGTGACTTCTTGGCTCATCTGCCATTTCTTGTCATCTGTGAACTAGAGATTGGCATAAGCATGGAAGAGGGACGGAACAATTGTGGAGCACTTCTGGGAGCACAGCCTCTGTAATAGTGACAACAGCTGGCATTAGTTGAGTTTGTGTTTTCCTAAGTGCTTTTCCAGCGACTACATGTTTCTCATGAATAATCTGAGGACTGTATGCAATGACTCTGATGAGGCATCTCTACCTCAGCACAAGTGGACAGAGAGTCTTCTTCATTGTGGGACATTGTCCTGTGCTTTGTGGAATATCTGGGACCACCCTGGCCTCCATACCCTGGGTGGTAGGAACACCCCTTTAAGTTAATGACAAACATAATCAGACACTGGAATTCATTATCTGGGAGACAAAACCACCCTTGGTTGAGGGCCACTGGTGTGTTCAGCAGTGGAGAAGCCAGGGCATAGAAAAGTTAAGTAAGTGGATAAGGTCCTGTAACCAGAAGGAGCAGAGTCAGGCCTGTTCCATTCCCAGCTGTGGAATGCTGTCTATGCCCAGGAGATGAAGCACCTTTCTTCTATCTTGTTTCAAGGGGAGGGAAATGTGGGGATGCCTGTGGCAAGGGAGTTGAGTATCTGTAGCCTGCTCTTTGGGCTTACGTAATCCTTTTTACTGTTGCTTTAACCAAATCCCAAAGTCAGGATGATATAGAGAAAAGAGGGGTTTATTGAGTTTGTGGTTCTGAAGGCTGAGAGGTCTGAAGTCTTGGGGCTGCATCTGGAGAAGGCTTTGTTGGTGGAGTCCCAGCAGAGGCCCTGCGGCATGTCAGAGCATCATGAGGATGCCAGCTTGTGGCTTTTCTACCTCTTAGAAAAAGTTCTCATACCATCAAGGCCGCCACCACTGAACATCATTCCTTGTGATTCTGAAGAGTTGGTGAGTCATCTGTACCCTTCTTTCAGGGAATATTATGGTGACCTGTGTTCCCTGCCTTGTCCCCTGCTCAGGATGCCCAAGTGGATGTGTTTCGAGACACCACATTCTATGTGTACTTCACCCTTGTGCTTGTCCAGCTTGTACTGTCCTGTTTCTCGGACTGCTCGCCCCTGTTCTCGGAAACTGTCCACGACCTGGTAAGTATGACCCAGACGTGTGTGCCCAGGTAGGAGAGAAATAGTCTGACACTGACTGGACAGTGGTTCCGAGCCCCATGCCACCACTGCGGACTCACATTCCATTCTTCCAGAGAAGTCACTCTTTTTGCTTGCCAGGAAGAAACCTGTGCTTGGATATAACAGTGTCCCTGGAGGTAGGGTCTGCTTTGCGTGGTCCTGGCTGTGCCTACTAAGCTAGCTGGCAGTTTTACCTAGCATGGGGATTTTAGAAGATGTGAACAGAACCCACAGGTGAAATCTTAAAGAGTCAGCAAATATTACATGAACTCTAACAGTCCAGACTTTCTAGAAAAATGGAATGTTTTGGCAGATTAAGGCCATGGTCTTACAGGGCATTCATTGGTAGGAGCTAGGGCTGGGGCTGTGGACCCACATTATCTTAGATCTTGACTCTCTGCTGTGGTACCCACTAGGCTCTCTGTCACCTCTGTCAGTTCCAAGGACATCCTGTGAGCTGCTGCTTCCCGCTGGCCCATCTTTCCTTCCCTTTAGTCTGTCCTTAGTCCTTTCCTCCTCTACTCCTTTCTTCCTCCCTCTTTTTTTCCTTTTTATCCCTCCCTCCTTCCGGTACACATCAAGTCTCAGGCCCTATGATCTGTGTCCCGCCAGGCAGCTTGGCCTCCTTTGGGGTTCTTATCAACCCAGTAGGGTACCATTTACTTGTTGGGAGTTGGGCTATAGACCAGATCCTAACAGTGAGCAGTCCACAGTTAAATCCCTGCTAGCCACTTGCTTTTGTCACTAAATTTTTATTGGAACATATTCTTGTTCATTTGTGAAAATGTTCCACATGGCTGCTGTGCACTTAAAAGGAGAATTAAGGAGTTGGCACCGAGATTGTATCTCCCTCAAAGTCTGACATTTGCTGTTTGGCTCTCTGTGGATGAAGTTTGCCAGCTCCCTGTCTGGAGCATTCCTTTATCTTTGTTGATTTGGTACCTTGCATTTTTACCTCCTTTCTTTATTACAGGGCTTCTTTCTTCCTGTGAACACACAGCTCAGTCACATAAAGGGTGAGGACAGGGCATAGCTGTTCACCAGTTCTCTGCTGTGCTGGGCACTTTATATGCATGCATCTTTTTATTTTTTTCACATTTTTCAGACAGAGAAATGGAGTCTTAGGGACTTAAGTACTTTGCCCATTTTAAGTGACAGAGCAGACCCAGTACTGGTCCTTCTGTCACACCTCTTGGCTATACTCCATTTGAGGGCAGGTTTCATAGTGGCTGGATTGATTCCTGAAGCCCAAAGGCAAAGATTGCCCTGGGATCTCTGTCCCCTCCTGGCACATTGGATAAGGCTTCCATTTTGTCCACTTCCCCTAAAATGAGGAAGGAAGTGGAAGGTACAGTGTGCTCAGAGAGATGCTGAAGTCCTGGCATAATGCCAAAAACTTGGTTACCTTTAAAGTCATTCTGTTTATTATGATAAAGTATATGCCACCTAAGATTGACCATCTTAATTGCTTTAAGTGGTTCAGCACCATCAGGAGCCTTTGATTTCATTCATACACAGGTACTGGCAACATTGACTTCAGGGGGGATACAGCCTCGGTGCCAACTCCTTAATTCTCCTTTTAAGTGCACAGCAGGCATGTGGAACATTTTCACAAATGAACAAGAATATGTTCCAATAAAAATTTAGTGACAAAAGCTGGCTGGCAACATTGATTTCAACTGGGACTGTGTTAGATACACAGAATCGTGGACCCCTCCTGGGGCTAAACCTAACATAACTTAGCCCGGTGTGGTGGCACACGCCTTTAATCCCAGAGGCAGGCAGATCTCTGTGAGTTCGAGGCCAGCCTGGTCTACAAAGCGAGTCCAGGACAGCCAGATATACACAGAGAAACTCTGTCTCGGAAAAAAAAAACAAAAAACTAACATAACTTAGCATCCTCAGATGTGTGTATGTGCAGAAAAGCAAAAAGTTTCATAGACTCCCACCGCAGCGAAGTTAAACTTCCATGCTACTGGGCTAGGGCTATGGCTCTTCGGAGTAAGGTAGCCTGGCATACACCAAACACCTCATAAACCAGGCATGGTGGTACATGCCTTTAATCCCAGCATTCAGGAAGTAGGGACCAGAGGATCAGAAATACAAGGTCATTTTCTACTACAAAAGGAGTTTGAGGTCAACCTGGGCTACATGAGACCATGTCTCAAAGAAAAAAAAAAAGATATATATAGTTGTTCTTGATCATACATGTATAGTTCTGTTCTTGATCATACATGTATAGTTCTGTTCTTGATCATACATGTACTGTGCTCAGTTCCTAGTACCCTCCTCTCCCCCTGCCTTGTCACTCATCTCCTGGGATGAGGCCTGCTGATGAAGTCAAGCAGAAGTATCCCTGAAACACAAGTTCTATCACACATCTGGACCTTTGCATGCTACTTCTCCTAGGAACCCCTCCCATAAACACACATACCAGTGAACATGTGCACAAACTTTCCTCACCTAGCAGCAGTCTATCTCTCATTCTTAGGAGTCAGGGAGCATTCCTCAGGCCTTCCAGAGCCCTGCTCTCCTCTCCCTGGAGCCCTGACTGTCCATTGTGCAACATGCACAAACATGAAGCTCTCATCTCAGCAGGAGTAAGAGATGGTTTATTCTGTAGCCAAATATAAGTGACTGTGGCCCAGGAACATGATTGCTCCTAGTACCATGGTCCAATATGGTAAGTTTCAGAACAAAAGAAAATTGTAAATCAAGGTACTTTCCAAGTCATTGATGGGATCCCAGCCGATGACATTCTTAGCTTTGGGGTTAGTGGAACCTGCTGGTTTGTTGATACATCCTAAAAGGTTTGAGGTGATAGTCTGTGTGGACAAAGAGGTAGGTAACGAATGGCTACTAAGTGGGCTAAAGATGCCTTAAGACAATTTGCATCTAGAGCTGCACCATTTCAGCTTTCCACAATCATGAAGTGCTAATCAGATAGGCAAGTGGAGTCTTTAACACAGGTGTGTTTTTTTCTGGAAACTCAGTATGGTTCATGTTTTGTCTCATTTAGTCACCTCTAAGGAAGTTGCCTGATATCCCACACTTCATAGAGACTCAGACCTTCCCTCCTAAACCCTGGGGCCAGACCGTCCACCGCTTCACATACAGCCCCTTCTCTCTCTCTCTCTCTCTCTCTCTCTCTCTCTCTTGCTTTGTTTTGTTTTTCGAGACAGAGTTTCTCTGTGTAACAGCCCTGGCTGTCCCGGACTTGCTTTGCAGATCAGGCTGGCCTTGAACTCACAGAGATCCACCTGCCTCTGCCTCCTGAATGCTGAGATTAAAGGTGTGCATCACCACACCTGGCTGTATAACCCTTTCTTTGTCCTCATCTTCTTTGCAAATTTTTCTTTATTATTATTATTGTGAAACTGAAATTTAATTATCACTTGTATTTATTAATAAGCATAAAATGTAAGATTAAGCCAGCAGAGCAGCTGGCAACTTGGTAGAGCAGCAGGCGGCCTGGCCTAATAACAGCCGCCGGACCTGGCCCGCCTTAATGGCCTGATTTATCTTGGGGAAAGAACCCTGGACCAAGGGTGGCCTACACCACCTGTAACCTAAACTTTGTTAAGAAATATAAGTTGTTACATTAGGCTGCTAGAATTACCAGTGGGTTGGCAGGAGATTCGCCAGAGTTTGATGGGACTCTGAGAGTCCAACAGCCCTGGATTGCTTGGACTGACAGCCTATAAGCTGCTGAGGTCCTTTCCTCAATAATTAAATACACCAAGACCTTTTAATGTTTTAATGCTTAGCCCTTAGCTGGGCAGACTCTCAGTTAGCTACTCTAAGCTAACCCGGATCACCTAATCCCAAACCACTATGTGCCTGTGATTACCTTCCAGCATCCTCAAACACATCTATCTGCTTCCATGTCTCCTGGTGGAATGAATTAATTCTCTGTGTAAAGCACAGGGTTCCTGTTCTAATCTCAGGAGGTCCTGCCTTCCTATACTCTTTCTGCCCAGCTAATTGGCTATCAGCCACTTTTATTAACCAATCAAGAGAATGCCTCAGAAGGGGCGGTAACCAGATCTCAGTATTGAAATCAGCCTATCAGAAGCAATGTTATTAGCCCTAACATCATTGTATGTGTATATGATGTGCTGAGAGACACACATGCCATAGAGTGTATTTGGAGTTCAGAGGAATGCATTGGTATTCTTTTTACCTTTAGGTGGGTTCTGGGCACTGGAGTCAGATTACTGGGCTGTCAGGGCAAGAGCTTGCTCCTGCTCATGTCTTGCCGCTGCTTCTCTTACTATGTTCCTCTTCTTTTCTTCTTCTCCTTCCCTTATTTATCTTTTGTAGCTTTTTAAGATTTATTTATCTTTTTTTTTTTTTTTTTTTTTTTTTTTTTTTGGTTTTTCGAGACAGGGTTTCTCTGAATATCTCTGGCTGTCCTGGACTCGCTTTGTAGACCAGGCTGGCCTCGAACTCACAAAGATCCGCCTGCCTCTGCCTCCCAAGTGCTGGGATTAAAGGCGTGCGCCACCACCGCCCAGCTAGATTTATTTATTCTAAAAAGGTTTTTTTTCTTTAATGTGTAGGAGTGTTTTGCTTACATTTATGTATACCCTTTATATGTGTTCCTGTGGAGGTTAGAAGAGGTCAGGACCCCCCCCCCCACCCCCCGCAACTTAAGGGATGGTTGTGAGCCACCATTTGCGTGCTATGAACTGAACCTGACTCTGTAAGAACAGATGCTCCAGTTCTGAAGCCCTTCTTTTTTTGAGGCAAAATCTGGCCTCCAGCTCATTATGTATTTAAGGATGACTCTGGATCCATGATCCCTTTGGCTTTACCTTCTGAGTGTTTGGAAGACAGGCTATGCCCAGTTTGCCACGTTCACCTTTTTTTTTTTAAAGCTGTGTTCCCCAGAGAGTAAGCTTCTTGGGGTTAGGGACCTTGCCATTTCCCTTCCAGCCCTATCTCCAGCATTAGCCTTCATCTTGGCATAGTAGCAAGTCCCTCCTCCTTAAATATTTACCCAAGAGATAAAGGAGTCATTTCCCACTGTGATCATCTCTCTCCAGCCAGCAAACACTTTAGTCTTTTGCCTTTGATGGGCTGTGAGTTTTCAGGGAAGAGCAAGTGACTGATCCTTCATCACCCACCCTCTTTGTATGAGCCTGGCTGCACCCTTTCATTGGGCAGCTGTTCACTCTTCTCTAAGAAAAACTTGGCCACAGTGAATTATTTTCCTTGAAACCAACAAGGCAGAGATTTCTACTTCTTTCAGGAGTGATAGTCCTGCCTTGGCTAGGGAAATCCATCTAAGGCAGTTTTCTTACCTTAGTGTTCTGGGATTGCAGGGTGAAAAACCATTCCTCATTTGTAAGTTTTATTTTGAGATAGTTCTGCTCACAAAAAGCTGCAAAAATAGTAAAATACCCTTGCATTTTTATTCAATAATAATATTGGAAAGATAGGGGTTTAAAAAAACATACAGACATTATCTGGCCAAATATCACTCATAACAATTCTAACATCATCAAACATTGCAGCAAGCATTGCATCATCAGATGGGTTTATTGCCTCACTTATTAGCTGCAATTCTCTCTCTCTCTCTCTCTCTCTCTCTCTCTCTCTTTGACTGCTTGGTGTGGTGTTTGTGTAGAAAAGGGAAAGGAAATTCTTCTTTCCTTAATTCATATAACAGAATACTGGCTTGTATCACTATTTTTAGCATCCACATAAATCTGTGTACAGCCCATAACGTGGTGTGTTTTGGAACACTGCCTTTCTAACTCACCCTTCTGGCCAGCGGGGCCTCTTCTGACTGCTTCTAGGGCTTTGAACACTCCCACTCACCTTTGAACTAGTGGCTGTGGGGTATAACATAGTGTTCTGGCCTTACCTTGTGTGTTTCTTGCCCAGTGACTTGGCAAGAATAATTTGGAAGTTTCAAACAGAAACAAATGTTGATACCTGATTCTAGCCCCAAACCAGCTTCTTCAGGAACTGTGGGAGTGAAGCTGGGATCAACAGACTGGATGTGAAACCCATGATTAGAGTAGGCTGTCTCTTCTGCTCTCTGAATGCCTTCTCTCAGTAGACCTCTGAGACTGTGAACAGCATTCTTGGTTTCTGTCCCTTCATAGAAGCCATTTTGGAATTGTAATCTCAGTGTGCACATATTAAATGCTTAAGCTCTGTGCTGGTAATCTCCCACCACCTTCTACCTCCTTATTGAATTCAGTCAACCCACATTTAGTCACTGGTTGCAGTTAGTTTTACATTGATTTTTTTTTTTTTTTCGAGACAGGGTTTCTCTGTGTATCATTGACTGTCCTGGACTCACTTTGTAGACCAGGCTGGCCTTGAACTCACAGAGATCCACCTGCCTCTGTCTCCCGAGTGCTGGGATTAAAGGCGTGCACCACCATGCCCAGTGTTTTATGTTGTTTTTGGTATTTGTATAGTCATTTGATGATTGTCTGTCTGTCTGTCTCTGGAGCCTAACCATGACTCACACATCCTGCTTCTTTTAGATACAGGAACTCAGTCTGGCTATTTTACCTCTGTTCTCATTCAATCACAAATGGGGGGGGGGGTGACATTTAACCCTGTGGAGATGAAGTGGCCATTTATTTAGTGTGTGGAGCAGCTTGTAGAGCAGGGGACGTGTACCACAAGGTGCATATGAGTTGTCTCTGTTCATATCTATGTATGGTTTATGACACATAGTTAGTGCTCAGGAAATACCTTCTGAGTGGATCGATGATGTGAAGATAATAATAAGATAGTCTTCAAAGAGGCCACAGGGCCATGGACTGGGCTTGTAGCTCAGTGAAGAATACTTGTTTGACATGTGTAAGGTCCTGGTCTTGATTGCCAGCAATGCAATACAAAAGTATACACCTCTTTGTAAAGAGGACCCAGTGCTTAGTAGATGCTTGATAAATAAGTGGATGTGTGAAGTGGGAGCACTGATAGCATCACCACACAAGGCTGAGGTGGGAATGTAGTAAGAGAAGT
>CAJQZJ010033039.1:3745240-3809975 GCA_907164525.1 Lophiomys imhausi | reverse complement strand
TGTGTGTGTGTGTGTGTGTGTGTGTGTGTGTAGGGGAGTCAGAAGAAGACCTCAGCTGTTCTTTTCCATCTCTCCCCACCTAATTTTTTGAAAGAGTGTCTCTCACTGAGCCTAGAGCTCACAGATTTAGCAAGGGGAGTTGACCAATGAGCTCTAGACCTGTCTCTGCTTTCTCTACCCCACCATTGAGATGGCAGATGTACATTGCTACACTCAGCTTTTTTTTTTTTTCTTTTGAGACAGAGTCTCACAATGTAGTTCTTGCTGCCCTGGAACTTACTGTGTATGCCATGCTGTCCTCAGACTCAGAGAATCCCCTGCCTCTGCCTCCACAGTGATGAGATCACAGAGCTTCACCACCACAGTCAAGGTGTTAGTCTTTTCATGAAGTGTAATTAACAGCCTTTTATATCATTAATACACCAGTTCTCCCCCACTCTACCACCTCAAATGTAAAACAAACTCACTTAGTAGAACCTGAGTATATTGGCTGGACGTCTCTTAGTTGTAAGGAATAGGAATCCATCTTAGCTTGAAGAGACAAGAGGAATTGTAGGGGAGGCATACTCAAACCTAAACAATCCTAGGATCCTCAGGTGACATGTTTGCAGGACTCAATTCCTCCCTTGCTATTTTTAGCCCTGCTATCTTTAATTGGCTTCATTCATAATGGCTTGTGTCTTCCATAACTCTGGTCTCCTGTCGTCTTTCCAGACGGTAATACAAGAGAAGACCAAGATTGCATTTATTGCCTCCCTAGGTCTCTTCCGGGGCACTGTGGTTAACCAGCTTAGTCCCATCCCCATCCCTGAACCAATGGCTGTGGCCTAAGAAGGCGAAGTCTATGATTGGCCAGCCTGAATCATGAGTGTTCTCCATTGTAAATGGATGTGATAGTCTTTCTGTTGGGTCATTAGTACTTCCAAGAGAAGATGGTGAGCCAGGAGGCTTCTGGCATAGCACATGCCTGTCCTTTCCCCCAGGAATTCCTTCCTTCTCTCTCTCTCTCTCTCTCTTTTTCCTTTCTTCTGTTTTTTTTCTCCCAGTACTAAAGATGGAATTTGGGGTCCCTTTGCATTTTAGGTAAAAGTGTTCTACCACTGAGCTCCATCTACAGCTGAAGGAATTAATCTCCTGACTCCTAACTGATGATTCTTACTCCATCCTAGGTGGACTACCTTACATTTTTTTCCCTTAATCTTTATGTGTCTGTATATGTGTGTAGACATGTATAGCCTGAGTGTTACCACTCTAGAGTCAGTGGCACCTGGGAAAATGGAGCCAATAAGTGAGGCAGACTAAAATGTCATGCAATAGCCAACTTGATTCAGAGCCCCAGACAATTTATACTCTGAGGGCTAAGAAAGGCCACATGAGCAAAGTTCTCATGACTTCAAACTGTAAGGACAAGCCACAATTGGCAAAAACATATTTTCCCATAGAGGTATGTAAGCAATAATTTAAACATTTAATTGAATAACATTAGCAAGCAATAATGAGAAATCTGAAGTAAGCTTACTCTGATCTGCTATGCCTGAGAGGAGCATGAAAACACATTCCAAGAACACTTCCATGTTTTGAAGAAACTGAGGTCACAAGACTCCTGTCTTATTTTCTTGAAGTATTCTCACAACTCTTCAGAATTCTCATGTAAATTCATTTCTGGACTGTGTTCTCACACATGAGATTAGAGGATAACTTTGGGTATTGGTACTCACCTCTACCTTGTTTAAGACAGGATCTCTCTTCTTTTTCTAGCCCTGTATGCTGCTAGGCTGGCTGGCCTGCAAGGTTCTAGGATTCTCCTAGCTCGACCTCCCCTCACACTGTAGGTCTCTGAGTTTACAGATGTGCATACATGGGTTCTGGGGATCTGAATTCAGGCCACACAGTTAGGGCAAACATGTGACCTATTGACCCAGCTCCCCTTTTTTTTTCTTTTGAGACCCAATATCCTTAGCATAGGAGTATGTCTGATTTGATCTTCTGAGGTAGATTTTTGGCCTCAGGGTGTGCTGTCCCCGACACTCCTGGATGTTAGTTGCTTGTGGATAGAGAGCGTTGAGGTCTCCATGTCTCTGGTAGGTGTTTTACCCAGTCACTCCAGCAAAGTATCTGTTGAATGAAGTTTACATTTAAACTTTAAAAAATTACATTTATTTGTGTGTGTGTGTGTGTGTGTGTGTGTGTGTGACAGTCAGGACAACTTGTGAGAGTCATTTCTCTCCTTCCACAATATGGGACCTGGGGTCATCCGGCTTAGTGACAAGCACTGTTGCTCACAGGGTCCCGCTGTCTCACAGTCCCTCTGTTTTGTACAGATAGAGATGAGTGGTGAGTAAAAACCTTTTGATAATGCAGTTGAGGAAGAAAAACACCAGACCTAGGTCCTGGTTCTTGGGGAATAAGCCCTGACTCCAGCCCACACAGAGAGCATAATAGCTGAATACAAGTCTTCAGGTGTATATTGTGGAGGGTACCCTTTCCTCGGAACTATAATCCGTGTGAAATGATGAGAAGCCTCCAGGATTGTTTGTGAATCATAAAGAAAGAAGGATCTAACTTGGAGACTAGTCTGGGCTACACAGGAAAACTGTCTTGAGACCAAAGCAGAATTTTCTTACTCATACCACCAACCCCCACAGTATAGCATGGTAGCTGCTGGGGACCTGGTTGGCTCTTCCATTCTGAGTTCTATGACCTTGGGCATGCTTTCCCACCAGAAATACTTATTGTAACAGAGTGACATGTCCTCAATGTTCCAAATTGCAACCATTGACTAAATGAACATGTGATCCTCAGGAAGACTAAGCAGATGTCAAAAAGTTGTTATAAAACTTTGTTTCCCTATATATTTATATTGTATGAGAAAGCATTAAGTTGTCTAGAGAGATGGCTTAGAGGTTAGGAGTACTTGCTGCTCTCCCAGAGAATCCAAGCTTGGTTCTCAGCAGCCTTTTCAGGCAGCTCACAATTGCCTGTAACTCTATTTCCAAGGGATCTGATTCCCTCTTCTGGCCAGCACATGGACACATATGGCATATACACACAGACACATGCATACAATACATTTTTTTGGTTTTTTGTTTGTTTGTTTGTTTGTTTTTTTCGAGACAGGGTTTCTCTGTGTATCTCTGGCTGTCCTGGACTCGCTTTGTAGACCAGGCTGGCCTCGAACTCACAGAGATCCGTCTGCCTCTGCCTCCCGAGTGCTGGGATTAAAGGCGTGCGCCACCACGCCCAGCTTACAATACATTTTTTAAAGCAGTAAGTATGGACTTAATCCATTAAAAATTTATTTTTAAAGTCAGGGAGATGAATCAATCTACAAAGTGCTTGCCAGACAAGCACAAAGGCCCAATTTTGATCCTCCAGACTCTCCCGTTCAAAAAAACCAAAACAAAAATCTTCTAGTATAAGAATTGTAGCAGCAAATGAGACAGAGAAAAGGCAGATTTCTAGGGCTCACTGACTTGTCAGCCTAGCCTAACCAGCTAAGTTTTAGGCCAGAGAGAGACCCTGTCTCACAAAGCAGGGCAGATGGTATCCTGAGATGACACCTGAGTGTCATCACACCTGTATACTGCACCCCCATGAGCACTCCCCTGTGTATGGCAACCCCCATGCACAGACATGTATCATACTCTGCCCAACAAGCACCAGTACACATGGAAATGATTATAGTAAATATTCTTAAAAATCAATACATTTGATCATAGAATGTTCTTCTAGCCTATGCTGAGAGTGTCATGAGTATATGACTTGTACTATGTCAGGGTCCCCACATATTTGCGTGTGCATGCACACACACACACAAACCAGCAAGGATAAGGCACCCATGCAAAGGCAGATGACAACAACAAGCTTGAGTCTCTAGCAAGTCAAGGTCACAGGAGTTAAGATGGGGGGATGGGTGTGGCAACTCACCTGTGTGTATACTCTGCTTGGCAAGTACAAAAAGCCTAGTCTTCTAGAAGAAAGGAGACTACACGCAAGCCACAATGTTGGTGCCAGCTGACGTGAGACCAGTGTCTCTTACCTGTTCTGTGAGTAGTAGGAAACCTAAGTGTCACAATGCCAGCCACCAGCCAATCTTGTGTTAATTTTCCAGCCATTCAGATAAGTCATCAGGCTTGAGGTTAACTAGCTAGCACCTTAGGATCTTTCTACAATACTGGTCAAATTTGCATAGATAACTGGTTCTCAAGCATTTTGGATAAGTGGTAGTTCACTTGCATATTCTTAAACGTTTGGAGGATCCAACACTAAAAACTCTAGATGCCTCATCTTTGGGAAAAAGGAACAAGTGATTGGCACCATACTTGCTTGGTAGGGTCTGCCTGAAGTGCATAGTCTACATTAGATGGTGTGAGAGTCAGGTTGTCTTTTGTTTGCTGAGTGACTAATTATCACCTTTCTTTCCTTAGAACCTGGGCCCTTCTGTGCTGGCTGGGGTGGCTGTGATGATCTTCATGGTGCCCTTCAATGCTGTCATGGCCATGAAGACCAAGACCTACCAGGTAGGATGCCCATCTCCATGAGGCTTCACCCTGAGCCCTGGCCTGGGTCTTTCCGGATGATGGCCACTCAGCTTCCTGATGCTCAGGCCTGGGATGGAGCAGCCTCATTTATTATAGGTGCCATAATACAGGGACACTCCTTCTCTGAGTGGCCTGACCTTGGAGTTTCTGCAAGTTTTCCAAAGGGCAGCCATGGTCAGTGCCCTAGAGTTGGTCTGAGCAGGAAGGCAGAGACTATCCTGCGGCTGGGAGCCACTTCCCTCCCTTCCTCTCTTCCTGTTACTCATTTTTTCATATTGGTGTGCTTTCAAGGGTCGAGTAAGGGGGTGGGCCTGGAGCCCAGTTGTGGAACACTTGCTTACCATGAGAAAAGACCTGGGTTCCAGCACCCCAAAACAGAAACAAAATTAGTAACAACTTTACCTTTTTTTACTTATATTGGCTACTTTTTAAAAATATATATATATTTCTATTTCATTGTGCATTGCTGTTTTTCCTGCATATATGTCTGTGGGAAGGTGTCTGATCCCCTGAAACTGGAGTTACAGACAGTTATGAGCTTCCATGTGGGTATTGGAAATTGAATGTGGGTACTCTGGAACAGCAGCCAGTGCTCTTGACTTTAGAGACACTTTGTTTCTCTTAAAGTGCTTTTGAAATAGTAAGTGCTTTTGTATTATAAAAATTTAAAAATACACAAGACTGTAGGTTAGAAGGAATGGTGTTCTATGTCCTGCCTTCTTGGCCACTGTGAACACACTGAAGTGGGTCCTTCTAGTAATTTCTCTCCCTCCCTTACTCACTCTCTCCTCCCTCCTTCCCTCTCTTTCTTCCTTCCTGTGGGGAATTTCTGCTGTTAAGGTTCAAATTTGACATTACTGGAAAGTCCCTGAGCTCAGTGCTAAATGATGGACTCCCCTTTTTCAGCAGAGTTCCCTCCT
The DNA here is from genome assembly GCA_907164525.1 of Lophiomys imhausi. Taxonomy (NCBI): domain Eukaryota; kingdom Metazoa; phylum Chordata; class Mammalia; order Rodentia; family Muridae; genus Lophiomys; species Lophiomys imhausi. The sequence continues at coordinate 3,804,514 of CAJQZJ010033039.1, read as the reverse complement.
CCATCTGATCTAGGAAAATTCCAGATCTTCTAAGGAGCTTCATGTAGCCCTCAAGGAAGTTATAGGCCCAACCCTTTTCTGATAAGAAATCTGCCCAGTGAACACTTGGGGATTTCTCAAAGTACTTCCCCATGCTAATGATGCTTTGGTTTCAGCCAGTGACATTTGTCCATGCCTCTAACCCTACCTAGAGTTCTTCCCCGACCCCTGCTGCCCATGGGATAATTAGGTACTATGTTTCCTTTCTTATGATAAGACCTTGCTACTACATGCTAATGAAGTACCCCTGTCACTCTTAGCCCCATTGAATCAAACACATTCACTTCCAAAACTCCTTCCCACTGCTCAAAGGTTTATAATGCCCCTGATTCATGAAATAAACTTTCTCCTTTCCTCCACCATGACCATCTGAGACTTGGCTGTTTATTTTTGGGCTTGGGGAGGAAGCACTCTTCCCCCCATGAAGAACTCAGTGCTGGATCCACCAGCCTCACAAGGTCTGCTTAGGGCACAGGCTCCTGCCTTAATGCTGCCACTGCCTAGCTAGGTTTCCTATCACCAGCAACTGGGACTCATCTCTGAGCACCTGGAGCACCAGTTCATACCCCTGCTGCCACCACCTGCCTGGCCAGGCTTACATGGGGCACAGCTGCCCTCCTTGCTGCCGCTGGCTGCCTAGCTAGTCTTGTGTCTTGATCACTGTCACCGTCACCCCAGTGGCCACCTTTTTTTTTTTTTTTTTTTTTTTTTTAAAGATTTATTTATTTATTACGTATACAGTATTCTGTCTGTAGGTATGCCTGCAGGCCAGAAGAGGCAGAAGAGGGCACCAAATTTCATCATTATGGATGGTTGTGAGCCACCATGTGGTTGCTGGGAATTGAACTCAGGACCTCTGGAAGAGCAGTCAGTGCTCTTAACCGCTGAGCCATCTCTCCAGCCCCCCAGTGGCCACCTTTGAAGCTTGATGAGATACACTGAACTTCTGATGTTTCTCCTATGCACACACCACTTGCTGCAGTGTTCATTTGAGGCAATGGCTTGTTGCCAGGTGTCCCCAAAGCAGCCTTCAAATCCGTCTGAACCAAGCTGGACTTCTGAATACACTTGACTTGGTCCAGGAGCTCCAAGCTCCTTGAAGCTGCCTGGCCCCGTGCTGGCAGTAGCTAAAAGAGCTGGTACCCTTTTGCTGGATGAAAGGGCTAGGACTACCCCTCTCTCCTGCATGCTTAGCTAAGAGAGCTGTGACATGTGACAGTGAAAATAAACTCTTCTCCTGCCGCTTGTGGACATCCTGAGGGTGTAGATCTCCCAGTCAGTGTTCCACACTTTTTTGCCCAGACTGACCTAGCCTGGGCCTTCTGGTGGAGAAGCATGTATTTCCAGCTTGATACAGGAGGACAAGGCTGAAATTCCCCGCCAGACACAGAACTGCACTTCCTTCCTTCTTCCTTCCTTCCTTTTCTTTTTCTTTTTCTTTTTTTTTCTTGTCTTGATCTCATCTTGTAGCCCATATTGGCCTCACTTTCAGTTTTCATGCTTCAAAGTATAAGGATTACAGCTTGCACCACCATGCCTGGCTTTACTTCTAGAACTTTCTTCATATAATATTTAGCTGTAATTAACTGTATAATTAGGCTTGGTATGAAATGATTTTTTTAATTTTAAAAGTTCTTTTTTTCCTTTTATTGAAAAAAAATATATTTTTTGTCACATAATATATCCCTATACGGTTTCTCCTCCCCTTACCATTTCCAGTTCCTCTCCACTCCCTCCCATTGGATCCATTCTCTTTGGTGTCTCATTAGAAAACAAACAGGCTTTTAAGGGAATACAATACAATATAATGAAGAAATATAAAACAAAACTAGCACATTGGAATTGCTAAAAAGGAAACAGAAGGAAAAGAGCCCAAGAGAAATCACCAGAAACAGAGACCTACTTTCACCTAGTTAGGAGTCCCATAAAAACACTAAACTGATAATATTTTTTACCATGTGTTTTTGTCTAGTGGATGTTTTTGTTGGTAAGATTTTATCTTTTGATCCCATGCTTAGGGATTTTCCTATGTGGATCATGTGCTCTTCACATCCCATGCTCTTTGTCTCCCATAGTTCTCTGCCCCACTGTTGGGTGTTTGCTGACCTTGGCTGCTCTGATGGGCTCCAAGTGTCCTGACTGTGATGCCGGAAGGGGTGGCCTGTAGGCTGATGTCATGAAGCATGCCAAGCCAAAAGGTTTGGTTTTTTTGTCCTGGAATAAGTAGGTTGCCCTGAGTGACTTACCTCCAAAAATGCTCCTATCTCTGTTTTGTTTTCAGGTTTAGTAGCATATGGCTTCCCTATCTGTGACCCAGGAGTGACCATGGCACCGGCCTGGCTGAGCATGACATGGCTGTATATGAAATGCTTAAAAAATTGCCTGCCAAGGGTGGTGTACCAGATGGTTTTAAAGTATTTAACAACTGTATGTTTTTGTCATGACTGGTCAGAACCAGTGCCAGCTGGTCCTGGCACATTTCAGTGTTTTAATGACCAGAGATTGGCTGGAAATCAGTTATAAGGAAAAGAAAACTAACAGATGTGGTGGTACACTCTTGTCAGTCTAGCACTTAAGAGGCTGGGGCAGGAGGATTAGGAGTTCAAGGCCAGCCTTGGCTTATAGAGTAAAACCCTATAATACAGAGAGCTAGAGGAGGGAAGGAACGGCAGGGAGGAGGAAAGAAAGAAAGAGAGGAAAAAAGAAGGGAGGAAGTCCCTGTCAGGGTCAGCAGCATAAGGTGGCAGCCCGTCTTCTCTGAATGCCTGGGGGGATTGTCTCACCCCCATCCCTGAGGTCTGAGTTGGTGTCTCAGCTAAATCCAACCTGATTTGTAGCAGTTCCAGCTTTTATAATGGCTGAGTCTTCTGCCATGATCTGGGAGCTGGCACTGTGGCTCACGAGGTCCAGGACTAGCTCTCCCACCCTCTGGGAGAGGCCATTTCTAGTTGGTGATGCCCCTAGGACCCAGGGTGCTGATCTCCCCTCCCCCTGCAGGTAGCACACATGAAGAGCAAAGACAACAGAATCAAGCTGATGAATGAGATCCTCAATGGGATCAAAGTACTCAAGTTGTATGCCTGGGAGCTGGCATTCCAGGACAAAGTTTTAAACATCAGGCAGGAAGAACTGAAGGTGCTGAAGAAATCTGCCTACCTGGCAGCCGTGGGGACGTTCACCTGGGTCTGCACACCTTTCCTGGTGAGTAGGGCAGTGATTTTCATGAGGGATGTTTGCTATGTCTTCTTTTGTTTCTAAACCTAAATATTTGTCAAAATTTAAAATCAGCTTTATATATTTGTGTGCATGTGCCTAGGTGGTATGAGTGTTGTGCACACATGGAGGTCAGAGGACAGCCGGAATTTTCTCCTTCCACCTGTGGGCGGGCTCCAGAGATTGAACTCACCTTGTCAGCCTTGGCAACAAGACATTGCCATTGAGCCAGTACCTAAATATCTGTGAGAGGCTGCGAGTTCAGGACTGGAGCTTAGCTTAGTGCTACAGCATTTGCTAAGGTATAATGCCCTGGGTTCCATCCCAGCACTACAAAGCTAACCAGACAGACAAAAGATTGCCATCTGTCAAGGCCTTCCCCATCACTTCTCTACAAAGCTAATACTCTTAGCCTACTTTACTTGCACCCTTGGCAACTCCACGTAGCCAGTCTAGTAGCTTTCTGTTACCGAATGCAAACCTGTACTTGTCAGCTTCCTTCACTGAAAAGGTCTTACAAGAAAGCATGCTAGGGTTGGGGTGATGGCTCAGCAGTGAAGGGCTTGCCTTATAAGAATGAGGACTCGTGTTTGATGTCCAGCACCTATATTCAGCAACATAGTCAGGGGTGGGGGGCAGAGACAGGCAGATTCCTAGGCTTCCGGGCCAGCCAGTCTAGCCTACTTGCTGAGTTCCAGGCCAGCGACAGTCTGTCTCAAAAAAAACAAGGTGGAAGGTGACTAAAGAATGGCAGTTAAGGTTGTCCCCTGGCCTCTTCGTGCAGTTACATCCACATGCGTACACACACATGCATGTAAACATGTTCAAACACACAGTGTCATCTGAACTAAACTGCATATTTGGTATCCTAGCTGGCAGACTCCAGGGGTTCAGTGCCTTCTTGTTACTAAGTGACCGTAAACTATGGCTTGTCAGCAGCCTAAGACCAGTGTCCAGTGGCACTGCCAGATATGCTCTAAAATTAGTTTAGTTTATTGCCTGTGTCTGAAATGTCAGCTCAGGGAGGGAGTCTGTGGACAGCCTGTCCCTGTTCCTCAGAGAGTCCAAGGCTAACCCTTAGTACCCTGCTGTTCATGGTAATGACTACCCCCACATTTCTGCTGACAAGACCTTTGCAGTTGGCATGCTTAAGACGCTGGGTTTGATTTAAACTCTGAAAAGAGTGTACCTGACATAAGCAAGTCACCTATCCTTCCACATCCTGTCAGCTGACTCTTCCTCAGGGCCCATGTTCCTCTCTGATACAGAAGTGCCTTGCATTTTGCTCCCTTTACTTTGACACAGTAATTGAAGGCACTGCAGAAGTCTCCAGGGTTGACAGTTAGGTGTGTGGCAGAGAGGGGTGAGTGGCCAAGTTTACTTGAGCTGTGCTCCATTAAGAATCAGTTGGGGGTGAAACACTTTTATAACCTTTGATTGAGCCTGCAGTTTCTAGGTTATTATGGAACATTCTGGCTTTCAAAGACCTTTTCTCCTTGTTCCCATTCCAAAGCCAGAAAGTACTGCAGAGACTAATTCTGGACTTCTGAACTTGCCCTTGGGTTTCCAACTGAGTTGGGTGTATGTTATTCTTTTAATTGATGGGGAAGAAATCTCTGACAGAGGCAACTTCATGGAGGAGGTTTCAGCTTTTGACTCACAGATGCCAGTCTGCTGTGGTGCCTAGGTGCATTGTGTGTACAGTGCATTGAGAGCTTTCAGCATGGCTTGCTCCCATCTTGGTGAGTCAGGAAGCAAGGCCAGGCTATAGCCTGGAAGGCCTTCCCTGGAAGCTGATATCTTCCAGCCAACCCTAGTGTCCCAAAGGTTCCATGTCCTCCTCAGATGATGGTACCTGTTGGAGAGCAGGTGTCCCAACACATGAGCCTGTGGAGGGATTTCACCCTGACACCACAGTAGCAGGAAAGGCTGAAAATGCTGGGTTCCCAGGACAATCTGCTGAGCCTTTTGGCAAGAAACAGTTGAGGCCAGTTGACAGCAGGGACCTGGGCACTGCAAAGGTGCCCAGCCTCTGTCTACATTAGGAGAAAATATGTGGTCTATGTTGCCTTTCTTCTGGCAGGTTCCTGGCTTCAAGGATGTGTGGTGTTCATCTACAGTGATGGACAGGTGGGAGGCCACAGCACACAGGCACGTCTTGCCTCCTGTGGTCGTAGCCTAGTGGTTCTCTTCTCTAAGCCAGTGTTAAGCATACTTTTGGGTGATCTGTGAACCACTTGCCTCTTATTAAGCCTGGGGTCTTTCTATAGAGTAAGTCAAGCCCCTGGGTGATGACTGCTATTTGGTGCTCTGGTGGTTAAACCTTGGCATGTTATGTATCCCCAGAGCAGAGGAGCCTTGGCATATGTTATCTACATGCTACCGCGGGTAGGTGGATGAATGAGTGACTGAAAGTTGTATTGCTTCAGTTTTGTCATGCTGACAGAAATCTGACTCCATCTGCTAGAATGTCGATTGTGTGGTCCCACCTGTGTGCAAATATCAATCATTCTACTTTACCAAACACCATTCCAGACAACCTGGCTGGTTCTATGTAGCACTAGACTTTGACGGTCAGGAGTGCCAGGTCTGCCCTGCTCCCCAGCCTATTGTCGGCTTTCATCGACCTGTGCATATCTTGTCTGCTGGACCTAGGGTCTGAGGACCTGCAAGAATGGGGCAGACTACAGGCTAATAGAGTAGACAGACTTACTTCAGTTTCGGTGTACTTTTATACATGAATATAACAAAGAAAGCAATGATCGAAGGACGATTGCTTGAGGTCAGAAAAACATGTAAATAAACGCTTGTAAGCACAAACTAAGTATTAACAGAGCAGCCCTTTCCTAGAACTTTCTGAGGATAGACCGATTTAAACACAATTGCATGGCATGTGCCATAGATTATATCTGGGAAAGCACAAAAGGAAGGCAGAAGGCCATATCTAGATAGCCATGTTCTGACATCCAACAAGAATAAACATGTCTTTTAACTCAAATGTAAATGTTTGTCACAGGAGGCATGAAATCATGTCCAAGAGCAATCCAAGGAACAGAATGAGGTAAAAGGCCATTTACCTTTTTTCCTGGAGCCTCTCACAGTTCCCCAGGCATTGTTCACATGGGTCATTCTGTAGAGAGTCATCTAACAGCCTATGGCACCTAAAACCTAGTAGTTGTTCAGTCAATAGATGGCTGTTTATGTGACTACTACTTCCTGGAGAACATAGGATTCTGGGCCTGACAGTGAATGAGAGCAAACATGACTGGACAAAAGGTCAGACTGATGACAGATGATGACATCTGTAATCCAGTGGACCCTAGGGCCACCTCATACTGTGGCTTTTATACTAGAGCACATTGACTTTAGTTTTATTATTATTATCACTGTGTGTGTGTGTGTGTGTGTGATCACAGTGAATGTGTGCCATGGTGCGTGTGTGAAGGTCAGAGGACAACTTGTAGGAATAGGTTCTGTCCTTCGCCCATGTGTTTTTCCGGGATGGAACTTGGGTTGTTAGGCTTGTTAGCAAGTGCTTTTAACCTACTGAACCCTCATGCTGGCCTCTCTTTAAGGTTTTTCATATTTGAGGTTTAGCCCCACATTAGCATATAACTTTTCAGTTTCTCCAGTAGGCAGCAAGCCCAGCAGCTGTTTTTATTACCCAGTAGACGACTTTATAGTTGTTACAAATTATCCCTAACTCCTTATTCCCACTAATCGGATAACTATCAGTTTACTTCCTGCCTGTTGGGAACACTGTGTGTAAACAGAATAAACAAAGGAGGTAGCTTTCTGTTTCTGTCACTTAGGATGACATTTTTGGCTTCATTCAACTAATAGCATGTTTTAGAATGACATTCTTTTTTATGGTGGACTAATATTCCATTGTGTGGACTACTTTTAGAGGATTTTGAGCAAATGCTTTTGCATGAGGGAGAGGAATGAATGGAAAGAGGTTGGTGGATAGATAGGTGCTAAATTACCATTACATGGAGGCTCAGTGCCAACAGATAAACCAGATACTTCTGGTCCACTTGGAAAAGCTAGAACAAAAGAATGTGTTTTTCCTACAATAGAGAGAGAAATGATTGAGGGATGGTGTGTGACTTGAGTTCATGTGTCAAAGCATCACATGGCACCTTATTCATATATACAGTTTTTAATATGTGAATTAAAAAATAAGTTTTAACCAGGCAAAGTGGCACACACCTTAGCACTCAGGAGGCAGATGCTTGCCTGTTCTGTATAATGAATTCCAGGACAGCCAGATGACATAGTAGGAGTATGTCCCCCCAAAAATCTATGAGGCTTATACTTACAGGCTGTTGGGGGGAGGTGCCCCATCTGGGACTGCCCACATGATAAGGGTGTTAGTGGCCTTCGGTACACTGCCTCCCTCTTTGGCCACAGAGCCTGGGATAATTCTTCTAATAGTCTTCCTGGGTGTGCTGGTTGGTTAGTGACAGGCAGAGCAGGAAGCAGGCTCCTTGCTGGTTGCATGAGACCCAGGCTTCCAGGAGGATAGAGCAGCATATGGCTCAGGAGACCTAGCCAAGAGTATAAAGTGGAACAAACTCGGCCTCCTGGGTGACCCTGTAGGATTTGCACCCAGCACTTGGCTTGGCTGTCCTTATAGGTGTGTCACCTCCATGTCATATATGGGGAGATAACCCACCTGAGGAACAGAGCCCATACCTGGCCACGGATTGATGTGCTCTGGATGAGTAGGTTCTATTTCATCCCCACTGCCTTCTAGGGGTGATTGGAGTCCCAGTGTTGGGATTATGAGTATGCACGAACCTACCTGGTTCATTCAGTGCTGGGGTGAGCTCAGAGCTTCATGCATGCCAGGAGAGCCCTCTACCAATTGCTCTTTGTTTTTATACCATTGGGAATGGACCCCAGAGTCACCTGCATACCAAGAATACTTACCACAGTGGTCAGGTGTTTGAAAAGTTCCTGATCATCCATCTTTTTGGTCTGTTCTTTATGATTCAGGAAGCTACCTCTGCCCCTTCCCATCCTCCTTGGGCTTTTGCCATTTTAAGCCCTGTAGAGAGGTCTGACCTGACTGAATGAATCCCCATTCCCCTGGTGGTATAGCTGTGGTTCCATCACTCAACACTGTGCCCTGTTTACAGGTGGCCCTGTCAACCTTTGCTGTCTATGTGACTGTGGATGAGAAGAACATCCTAGATGCAAAGAAAGCCTTTGTGTCCCTTGCCCTGTTCAATATCTTGCGCTTCCCACTCAACATCCTGCCCATGGTCATCAGCAGTATTGTGCAGGTGTGTATCACACAAAGGGGGCCAGGAGGGTAAAATAGGGGCTTTCAGAATCCTCCCATGCTTATCACAGCATCATACCGAAGTGTGGGGGACAGTGGGAACGAGGCATGGGCATGGGAACCATCATCCTCCTCCCATGATCATTAGCAGCATTGTGTAGATGTGTGGGTGACAGGGAACCAGGAGGGGGCATGGGCGCTACAAGCCTTTGTGTTCACAGATTCCTCAGTGCCATTTGGACCCAGAGTGTCCCACTAATTTACTTGTGCATCCCTGAGCATACTTTTTCAGATTGCCCATGCTGCTATGTTCTGGAGGACATAGTAGAACCCCGTGTGTGGATCCACTTGCTGATCACAGCATGGTTCCTTTCTCAGCAGTAAGGGGTCACTTGATTCTACTCTGGGAAAAAAACACATTTTCCTCCTTAGCATAGAACATCTGGCTTTGTAGCCAGATGTAGATTGGCCTGGAACTCAACTCTAGCCCAGATGAGAGGTATAGACTTTACAGCAAGACTCCCCTTTTAATCTCAAAGATTCTTTCTGGAATATTCTATGTTCCTCTGGTCTCTCTCAACTGCTGTTTTTGTTTTGTTTTGTTTTTTTAAACACAGGCCTTGGCCTACTTCTATTTCGTAGTCTGCTGATGGGTCCTTATCCACTCTTTGAAAACTCTGAGGACCTGTCTCCCTCTTTCTGTTTCCATCCCTCCTCTCCTGTTTTCATTCTTTCTGTGCCAAAGTATTTATAAGCAAACCCAGACCCATGTGGACTGCAGCATGTGTTGTCTTTCCATAATTAGGACCCAGAAGTCAGTAATTTGTTGAGGTCAAATTCAGTCTGCCACTGTAGAGATGGCTGCCTTCCAAAGTCCGGTCACACGAGGCAGCCCTTGCCCTTCATTTACTGATTTCTGTGGGTATTGAATTTTATTCTGGCACCAGGCTCAGGGTGGCAGGTGACCCAGATGCTATCCGTAGCACTGGCCCTATGCTTCTTCTGCAGGCCAGTGTCTCCCTCAAGCGTCTCAGGATCTTTATGTCTCATGAGGAGCTGGAGCCAGACAGCATTGAACGATGGTCGATCAAGGATGGTGGGTACCTCTCCTCTACCTACTTTGGCTCCTTATCCTGGCATCTCCAGGACTGTCTCTGTATAGCCTGCCTACAAGACCCAGGGTCCAGCCTCTGCAGATGGGACGGGAAGGGACTTCCGAAGGGACTTCCTTATTATCTTGTCCCCCATGTTCCTATAGTGTGAGTGACACTTTGGGCTGTTGAGCCCGGACCTTGGTTCTGTGCTCGGTGATGGATAGCCCAATTTCTGCTTCTGTGTCTGTGGACTCAGAGCTTCATTTTCCTCATGTGGATCATGGAAGTAAAAGTGCCTTTCATTGGACATTTTTAATTGATTGATTAATTAATCTGCTGCTGGGGATTGAACACAGGACTTCACACATGCTAGGCCAGCATTCTACTGCTGAGCTGTAGTCACTTTTTATTCTTTGAGACAGGATCGAAGGTGCCCAGGCTGGCCAAACTTGGGATCTTCAGCCTCCTGATAGCTGAATAGGACTGAGCCGCTAGACCTAGCCAGGTCTCCTGTGGGTTTTTATCACTGGGCTTACTTGACAGCCTAGTTCATCCTTCTGACTGACCTTTGAGCTGGGGTCCTGTTTGGGAGTCTCTAGGCATTTTGCAAAATGGCACCAGCAGTGGCGAGCCTTTTCTGCTGTGTGTGTTTAGTTCAAATACACCCAGCGTAGCATGGCCTTTGGAGCAGGAGCCAGGATCAGCAAACTTGCCTGAGGACCCCAGCAGGGAAGTCGTTCAGGCTGATTTTCCTGAGCACCTGGTCTACTGCCAGTCTTTGTTCCCAGGTCCCTCTGTGCGGGACTGCAGTGAGCCAGGGTGGTGCCAGCAGCACAGCCCTGCTCACGGGAGGAAAGAGGCCCAGCTGGAAAGTGGTGGTAGCACTGGGATTCAAACCCACACCCTCTGGCTCAGAGCCCAGGAAACAGTTGAAGACAGTGCCTGGTTGTCGGTGATGAGGTATATGTGGTGCCAGGGAACTAGTACGCTATGGTGGGCTGTCAGCAGCGATGTGTGAGTTGCAGGTCTGCTGTTCTGTGAGGGCAGCTGCTCGTCTTTGCTGCCTTTAGCAGGTGATCATGCTGCGTGCCCCTTGGGGTTCACAGTTCTTGAGGACAGCCTTATGACTGGGTGTTGAGTAGTGTCCCTGGGATTTCCCCACTACATCTCATAGTAGCCTTCCCAGTGTGACAACCAAAATTGTCTCCAGGAACTTCCAGGTGTCCCCTAGGAGGACAGTTGTCCCTTTTTGAGAACTTCAGCCCAAGCAGGTGCTGGAACTCTCCTCCATGGTTTTCTGTTGTCCTGAGGCTGTCCAGGGATGGAACCAGTGGCCTGGACTCCAGAGCCAAGGCAGCCAAGCTGTACACAGTTCTCTGCAAGTACCTCTGAGCCAGGAGCAGTTTTTCTGTTTCTGAGGTGTTTAATCACCGCGCAGCCCTGCCTGTCCCGCTGCTTTAAAGCCCAGTTTGCTGGTGACTGCAGCAACTTCTGGCCAGCTCTTGGAGTGACACACCCAGCTTCCTTCTTTTGTGCGGTGCAGACGCTGCTTAGCATGCACCTTGGTTTGAACCCTACCACAGTGAGAAACAAGCCCTTTTCTCTTGGGGGAGCTGTGGTTAGTTTCATTTAACCAGTGACCCCCTCTTGCTGTGGATTTACAGCCTATAACACCCCGGAAGTGTATCTGGCAGCTTTAAAGGTGGCTGCTAATTAAGGGACTTTAAAAAATAAATAAATAAACAAAAGGAAAACAAGGGGAGACAAATGGATCAGGGCAGGATCCTCAGGAATCTGGACCTTATAATGTGCACATTGGCCAAGCTCCCACTCCTCCCCCACCTTCCTGCAACACTTCCTGTTCCCTAGCAGGCTTCCAATAGATTCTGTTTTCAGTTGATTGTCCCTGAAGTTATAGAAAGATTGACCTGCTAGGAGGAGGTGGGCAGAGTGGAATGGCTAAGGGAGGGGAGCAGAAAAGAAAGATGTTTTAGGATCCAAGAGTTGAGGGGTGAAGACCCTAGCTTTAAACTAGAGGACAGCTTAGGATGTGGAGTGTGGTGAGGGGGTGATGGTAGTTACCTGGTGGAGAGGTTTACATGAGGGTGCAGCTTTTTCTCCTTGACCTTTGATCACACTCAGCCCTCCCAGCCTGAGATATAAAAGGGTGTCCCCAAGCACCGAGTAACCAGTGAGGGCCCTCAGCCTCTGCAGGGGACCAGAGCAGGGCATCTGTATGTACCTATTGCCATGCATGACTCCTGACACATTGTCTCTGATGTTTCCCAGGTGGAGGAATGAATAGCATCACTGTAAAGAATGCAACGTTTACTTGGGCCAGGGGTGAACCTCCCACGCTGAATGGGTAAGCCTGGGAGGTGAACACACGTGACCTACACTGACAACGGGGCTCTGAACACTCTCCACCTCTGTGACCCGACTTTTACCTTTCTGAGCCTCAGTTTACCTATCTGGAAAAAGGTCCAGTCACAGCTGCTTAGGTTGTGAGGAGCAGCTCAGAAGGTGCCTGATATAAGTGTCCCTTTTGATTGTGACAAGAAATCATGCTCCTGGGCCCCAAGGGGAATTTGGTGTTTGGGGAAGTGAGAAGGTCCATTTCTGGTAAAGCATGAGCCAGGGTCTCAGGAGCCTGCAGAGCTCTGCCATCCCTCTGAGCTGCCCATGCTCAGACTTCCTGCTTACCTTCTATTGGCCCAGATGGGGTATGATGCTCTTTTCTGAGCCAGTCACAGTGCCTGGAGCCCCAGGTATGCTGGTGTCTAGGCTGGGTCCCTGTTGAAGGGTGCCTGTCTTAGCAATGGGTTCTTCTCTGTATTTCTCAAAGTTTCCTAGCAGCCTGTGGAACCCTATGCCTTCTACTGGCATCTGCCCACACAGCCCTTGTCTGTCTATGACACACCTGTCCCTGCCCTGTTCCATGGACATCTCTTCATGTGCCTGTCATTCGCTGTGACTGGACTTGGTTAGTGATCCAATCTCCTTAAGGAATCCAAAACAGAAGGCCAGGAGGACTTTTTTTGGAACCAAATTTGTCATTTGTACCACATAATAGTTATTCCCTGATGTGGCAGCTTGCCTGATGTACCTTATCAAGCACACTATAGACTCTTTAGAGAAAGGAGTCTCTCCTTTTCTGCTTCCTCTAACTACTCAAGGTGTAAGATCTTCCCTAGGGTTAACTTAAATTCTGCTTGCTTCATATGTAATACCTCTCTTTCCTGTGCCAATACTCCATTCATCACATCCTTCTGGCACTCAGGATTTGTTTAAATTTTGACTCCCCTTAGCCTGTAAGAATATATTGGTCTCCCATGGAAGAAGGGAGGGGCTGCCTCCATGGGTGTCTTGCACGGGGTGGTTCCATGACCCTGCCCCTCACATGCAGCATGAAAGACTCAAAAGCAATGAGTGGTCCAGGGGTGACTCAATAAGTAAAGACCTGGATGTGGTCCTTAGAACCCATGTGACAAAAGCTAGGCATGGTGTCACTTTGTAATCCCAACACTGGGGAGGCTACTGTGTCTCAGTAGCCAGTTTGGTGAGTTCTAGGCCAGTGATAGACTCTGTCTTCAAAAAAACAAGGTGGATAGTACCTGAGAAACGACACCCTAGATAGAAGTGACACCCAGCACTCACGTGTCATACACAGAAGAATGGAACAGTTAATCCAGGTGGTTATCCAACCTTGAAACCAGTACCCAAGGATCAGAAGGGCCCCTGCCTGGGGGCCTGGGACGCCTGTGTGGCTGGCCTTGAGCAGCTGGGCCATGTGTGGTAGGTGCATGCTAGTGTGACTGTAGAGACTCGCCAGCTTCTGTCTCCTAGGTGGTGGGATTAAAGGTGTGTAAACACTTATACTTGTTAGCAGACCATTTCAGAGCTGAGTATGGTGGTGTACGCCTGTAGTCTCAGCATTCGGGAGGCAGAGGCCAGGAGGGTCAGGAGTAGTGGGTCTACCTTGCTTACATAACGGGTTGGCAGCCAGCCTGGGCTATGTGAGACCTTACCTGGGGTGGGGGAGGGGGTTCTGGGGAGATGGCTCAGTCAGTAAAGTGCTTACTGTGCAAGATGAGAACTCATGTTAAAAGAAAACAGCATCAGCTGGGTGTGGCAGTGGAGATATAAAAGGGTGTCCCCAAGAACCGAGTGCCTGAGATCCAAGTACTAGGGAAGAAGACAGGAGGATCCCTGGAACTTACTGGCCAACCATCCTGGTATACTTGACAAGCTCCAGACCAGTGATAGACCTGGTCTCAAAAAGGTACAAGGGAGACAGCCTGAGGAATAGTGTTGACCTCTGACCACCACAAGTACATACATGTGCACACACAAACATGAAGATCATTCAGAGTTGATAAAGTTGTTCTGGAACTCAGCTCTGGTCTCTTCATGCAGCCTCTCAGTCTCCTGAACCTTCTTCCAGTCCTAGCCTGTTACCCTGGTCTTCTTTCTTCTGGACTTTCTCAGGCAGTCCCAGGTGCCTGAGAATTTTAGTTCACCTGGAGATGGCTTGTCATTGGGGACAGTGTTGTGGACCCAGTGAGGTAAATCCCTTCCATCAGCTCTCCTGAGTGACATGTAGCCCGTGTGCTCTGTGCTGTCCAGGTTTTGTGATGCATTTACATTGGGCCCCTTAGGCCATGGCTCACCTTGCCCACAGCCTTGGAGGTCTGTCTCGTCCAGGCAGTGGCCAGCACAGCAGAGACTGTGGGCTACCCTCAGCAGGGAGGGCACAGGGCATCGCCATTCAGACTCCTCATTGTGTCCTTGCAGCATCAACTTCTCCATCCCTGAAGGAGCCCTTGTGGCCGTGGTGGGCCAGGTAGGCTGCGGGAAGTCATCTCTGCTGTCAGCCCTACTGGCTGAGATGGACAAGGTGGAGGGACACGTGACTCTCAAGGTAAGGATGGGGACCAGGATGGGATGAGATGGTCTGGGAGGAAGGCTCAGTCCAGTGTCTCTTACAAATTGTCCAAGGAAGTAGCTCCTCCTTCTGCCATCCTCTATTCTCTCTGCTCATCTAGGAAGGCAAGGTTTGAGTGACAGCCACTCCTTGCTTCACCCCAGTGCCTTGGCTAGTGTGGTGTGGTGTGTGGTAGCTGCTCAGTAAACAGGCTGTGAGTGGTCATATGTGCTGCAGAGGAGAGGGCATTTGTGGCTCCTGCCTTCTGAATTCTGAAGTTGCCTTATTTCACTTCACATGATGATCTCCAGCACCAACCATTTTCCTGGCTGAAAAATATGATTCTCTCTCTGTGTCTCTCTGTCTCTCTCTCTCTCTCTGTCTGTCTCTGTCTCTCTCTCTCTGTCTCTGTCTCTCTCGCTCTCTGTCTCTCTCCCTCTCTTGCTCTGTGTGTGTGTGTGTGTGTGTGTGTGTGTGTGTGTGACATGAAGTCAGAAAGGGGCCTATTTGAGGTAGGAAGATACCAAGGGAGGGAGGGGCACAGGGTGAATATCACTAAAGTACAATGATATATCTGCCTGAAAAATGTCAGGACAGAGGGAAGGAGGGGTGAAGATATCCCAGCATCCCCTCCGGCCCCTCTCCTTCTCACTTCGTCCTGTAGTCTCTATGGATAGAAACTTGTGGCTTCTTTCTTTTGAATCTTGTTAATAGGACATAACTTCAGTGTTGATTGATGTGACTGAAATGTTCTCAGAACCTGGTGTGCAGAGCACAGTTTAAATTCTTAGTGTTAGCTGAATTCTTAATGCAGGCCTGGAGGGAAGAGTGGACTTAGCGATTTGAGATGCGGCATGCTCTGAGCTGAGCTAAGCTTCCCATGAAGTTTGGCTCACGGGAAGAGCTAAAGGCTGCTGTAAAAATTAGTCCCTTGAGGCCTTTTGACATATACCCCATTCCCCCTGAGGCCTTTGCCTTCTATGTAAATAAGATCCTTACAGTGTCACCAGCAGCCTCTGAGCAGCAGGAGAAGAAAAGAGCAAAACAAAAACCCAACTATTTTACTTCAGCCAGCCAGTGCCCAGATGTGTGTGCCTGTCCTCTGCATACCTTCTCCTGGGACTCACGTTTGGGGATGTGGGCTTATGTCACTGTTTGATTTCAAGCCAGATCCTTCCCTTGCTGGTTAAGTGGCCTTTTAGAAGTAAGTGGACAGTGTCTGGGTCCAGGCAAATATCTGTTGCTTCAAGTTGTGTCCTTTTGTTTCTTCCACGTAGTGGATGGGCAACATGAACAAGGTTGATGAAGGGAAATCGCTTGTCATGTTACGTTCCGTATTACATTCTGTTTCATAGTTCCTGGGTTCCTACTGTCCTAGGCACTGATGTTTTGAGTCTAAGAACTGTTTGTAGCTGATGATTTCAGAAAGTGTACTGAAAACATGAGTTTTTCCCAGTGTCTTTGTAGATGTGGCCTGTGGCTGAGTGTCTTGTAAGGTTAATAATTGAGGTGCCCTGACAATTGGGGCTCATAGAAACTGGAACGTTAGAGCAGCAATTGACTCATTTTTCTGACAGATCCAGATTTAGGTCATTGATTTCTATTCCCTTAGTCTAGAATCGTCTGGCTTTGCATCACCTTTTTTGATAAAGGTGGGCATGATACCAGTCATATGTGAACTGGTCCCTATTACCTGCCTTCCTGTCTGCCCTGCCCTCACATGAGTCACCCATGTCCAGTCAAGCTGACCTTTCTGTCCCTTGAAAGAATTGGATTCATTTCTTCCTTGCTTATGTTATTCCCTGTAATATCCTTCTCTGCTTTTCTGTTACTGTGTGTGTTTGGGGCAGTTGAGTCTTTTTGCACGCAGGTGTGTGCCTCCTAGCCCACTTGTTCCAGTGCAAGTGGTAGTCTTGTGTATGTACTGGGAATACAGCCACCCACAGGGACAGGGACCTCTTCGGGGAACCGAGTTTGTCTGCTCTCAGTCTCCAGCCAAGGATCCTTTTCATCAGGTCTATCTGTCTTTCCTTTCCACTACGTGCCACACAGGGCTCCGTAGCTTATGTGCCCCAGCAGGCCTGGATTCAGAATGACTCTCTCCGAGAGAACATACTGTTTGGGCACCCCCTGAAGGAACGTTACTACAAAGCAGTGATGGCAGCCTGTGCCCTCCTCCCAGATCTGGAAATCCTGCCCAGCGGGGACCGGACAGAGATTGGTGAGAAGGTGAATAAGGGATGGGTACAACTTGTAGCAGTCAGCTGCTGCTGTGTAACAAACAGGTGCACACTTTGTCGGTGACTTTCACACAAAATGCTGTCTTCCTGCATGTGTATCATTAGGAACCTGCTGTCTCTAGCCTGTGGCTCTGCTCCTTTTGTCAAACTCTGTGAGTTTGGTGAGGGTCATGGTGCTCTGGTCTAAGTTGAGATGTCACCAGACACCAAGTAGGAGCCTCTCACATGGTAATGCAGAGTCCAAGATAATAAAAACAAAAAGTGTGCTGTGCTTTTGCCACATATTGTCCCACCACATTACAAGTCACTAGAAGTGACTTCCCTTGTCAGTCACACAGTGTGCCTAGGATGTGTGTCTGTGAGTGATAATGCAGATAGCCCTAGACTAGCTGACACCCACTTTTTCACTCTGCTGCCATGCTAACATTTTTTTTTGTTGTTTTTTTTGTTTTTGGTTTTTCGAGACAGGGTTTCTCTGAATATCTCTGGAATATCTCTGACTGTCCTGGACTTGCTTTGTAGACCAGGCTGGCCTCGAACTCACAAAGATCCGCCTGCCTCTGCCTCCCAAGTGCTGGGATTAAAGGCATGCGCCACCACCGCCCGGCAACATTTTTAACCTAAGTCATCTGCACAGCAGCTCATGAGAGGGGAGATTGTTGTGATCCCTAATGAGTTGGTGGGGAAAAGGCTCAGAGAGGCTAGGGAACTTGCCTGACGTCGAATCACATAGCAAAGAGACTCTTAAGTCCCTCTTGTCATCCGTTCCACTGTCACTTTTGAAGAGGGCCTTAAGTGTGCCTCCCAGCCCACTTGCTCCAGTGCAAGTAGTTGTCTTGTGTATGTGCTGGGAATACAGCCACCCACAGTGACAGAGACCTCTTGGGAGAGCTGAGTTTATCTGCTCTCAGTCTCCAGCCAAAGATCCTTGCTTATTTGATGCCTGATGTCTTTTACTTGGTGTGGACCTGGAGATCCTTTGGGTGGGCTGGGGACTTTGGGTTGATACAGGTTGGAGATTCTAACCAAACTGAAGGGTCTAAGTATTGTGTGGGATTGCCAGGGTCTCCAGGGCAGGCTGGGATGGGTAGGCAGCCTGCTTATTAGCCTTGTCCCATTTTATAAATGCTGGGATCTAGCACTTGGAGACACCTAGCTTCCCCTTCAAATCTCAGTGCCAAAGTCTGGAGGGAGTCAAGGACTGACTGATCTTGTGTACTGCATCTGACTTCAGGCTAATAAGCTGGGCCCTAAGGGCATTGGAAGGGACCTTTGTAGCTGAACCCATCATCCCAGCATTCAGGAAGCTGAGGCAGGAGAATCATGAGTTTGAGGCCAGCTTAGACCACCCAGCAAGATCCCATCTCAAAATGAAATACTGAAAGTGGCTAGCAGTGGGCTAGTGGTAAAACACACTTGCTTAGTATGTGGCAAGGTCCTGAGCTCTGTCCCCAGCACTGCCAAAGAAAAGGCAAAAAGAAAGAAAAAAAGAAAAGAATTGGGGTAAGCCTTGGCACAGGAAGGAGTCTCTCTAGACAGGTCCAAGGGATGGCCGTGGGACAGGAAGGACATGTCCATCTCGACAGGTTTAGGCAGTTTACTGAATAGGGTCATTGGGCCTTTGAGCTGCGCATGGCCATGGTATTGGCTATCTGTTGTGGAGAGCAGGCTGCTGATTGCTGAACCCTTCCTCTGTGACTGCAGGGCTGCTCAGCCTCAGCGCCCTGGGTGCTGCCAACCTCACCATGTGACATCATTAGGAATGGTAGCTCAGAATGAAGCTCACCACAGACTGTGACTGCTAACAGCAACAGCAGTGATGTCCGCTGCAGCATAATAATATAATAGGCATACAAATAAAAGTTATCTTCACCTCACACCCTGCGTCTTGCATAGGCTCTTCTATAGCCTGATAGGTCTGGAGATGTCATCAGCTGCCACCCCCTCCTCTTTGTTGTGGCACTATAGACCAAACCCTTGTGCAGGGTGAGCACATGCCCTGTAGCTCAGCTGCATCCCTTGTCTTCCTTTTGCTTTTCACTTGGAGATGTTGCCCAGGCTGGCCTTGAACTTGCCTCCTCCTGCCTCTCGGCCTCTGAGTAACTGGGCTGATAGACATGTGCCAGCAGGCCTGCCATCTACTTCCCTTCCCTGAGCACTTGCTGGGGATTGGGCACCCTACTCAGCATCTCTTCTATCCCCATTCTTGTTTTGTATGGTTCTGGGATCCGGAGGAGCCCAAGAAACCCACCCTCTCCACTGTCTTCCTAGGGCGTGAACCTGTCCGGGGGCCAGAAGCAACGCGTGAGCCTGGCCCGGGCTGTGTACTGTAACTCTGACATCTACCTCTTCGATGACCCTCTCTCGGCTGTGGATGCACATGTTGGGAAGCACATCTTTGAGAAGGTGGTTGGTCCCATGGGCCTACTGAAGAACAAGGTATTCTCCCAGATCCGGGACTTCAGTAATTGGCAATGTGGTCCTGGACAAGTCCTTGATTCTTAGGCTGGCTTTCTTTATTCCTGAGTGACTGAGTGAGTGTGTGTGTATGTGTGTGTGTGTGCGTGCATGCATGGGTGCATATATGGATGCATATATGCATGTGTGCGTGCATGCACAGCATGTATGTACTGGTGTGCATGTATGTATGTATGCAGGTTGAGACCTTACTCAGGTACCATCCACCTTGCTCTTTGAGACAAGATCTCTTCCTGAACCAACTATAGTGACCCCAAAGATCCTCCTGTCTCTGCCTCTCTAGTGACAGGATTATAAGGGTGTGCTACCATGTCTGACTTTTTCACATGGGTTCTGGGGAGCAAATTCAAATCCTAGTGTGGCAAGAACTTTATGAACCGAGCCATCTGCTAGCTCCCCAAGGCAGATATCTTATCAGATCTTTATAGGGTGAGTTATTGACCCCACTAGTGCCTTATTAGTTAAACGACCTTTCTTCCTCATGAGACCACCCAGACCTTCAGTAAGGCTTCTGTTTCTTCGCTATGATAGGCAGGGCTGGGGCCGACGGTGGAGCTTGGGATAGGAAGATGGCTTAGCCAGTCTTAGCCAGAGAGAAAACAGTCTGTGATCCTGGGGTTTGTTTTGTTTTGTTTTGTTTTTGGTGATGGAAGGCTTACTTCTAATTATAAAGTAACAATGTATGTAGAAAAGAATGCTGTAGTTTGAAAAAAACAGCAAAACCAATACAAGTATTCCTACTCTTTTCCTTAGAGATAGTGTGCTGTGTGTATCGACTTTTAAACCATGGCTATTGCCACCTAGCTCTTCAAGAAGAGATTGGTTGTTACCTGTATTAGTCTGATACATATGTGTTTCCCAAGCATGGCAAAACAAGTAGAACTGTCTAGCATAGCCTAGTTTTCTAGTGGGTTTGAGCTGGAAGGATAGGGAAAATTTTTAGACAAAAAAAAAAAATTGTCAAAAACACAAATATCAGAGTCAGGGATGGTGGCGTCTATTTCTTAGCCCAGCACTGGGAAGGCTGAGATAGAAGAGTTAGGCTAGCCTGGCCTATGTAGCAAGAACTTGGGTTGTAGCCCAGTGGTAGGATGCCTGCCTAGTGTGCAGAAGGCTTTGAATTTAGTCCCTAACACTACAAACACACAGTGGGGCTGTCAAATAGAGATATGTGTGATAGCCCCACTATCCCCTCATCCACACTGTTGGGTGATTTCTGTCTCCCTCGTACAGTTTCCTTTCCCAATAGCTGTCCTTATTCTGAATTACCTTTCTCTCTACACTGTTCCCCACTCACCCCAGCACTGGTTCTATGCCTGTGATTCATTCTGTCTCCATCCCTGGAGTCTAGGCAGGGCTCTACTGGCTTTGCATAAGGTGGGCTCGAGTGAGTGAGTGTGTGTGTGTGTGTGTGTGTGTGTGTGTGTGTGTGTGTGTGTGTGTCCCCAAAGCCTTTAAACCTGAGCCATGCCACCAGGTCCTGAGTTACTCCTAGTCTCTACAGGACTGTGACCTATGACAGTGTCTCCTTCACGGTGCTGATGGG
This sequence comes from Lophiomys imhausi, assembly GCA_907164525.1. Taxonomy (NCBI): domain Eukaryota; kingdom Metazoa; phylum Chordata; class Mammalia; order Rodentia; family Muridae; genus Lophiomys; species Lophiomys imhausi. Next base: position 3,783,690 of record CAJQZJ010033039.1, on the reverse strand, counting down.
GCCAGGTCTATGCTTTGCCCATAGACACGGATCCTCGTCACCCATGGTATCAGCTTCCTCCCCCAAGTGGATGTCATCATTGTCATGAGTGGCGGCAAGATCTCAGAGATGGGATCATACCAGGAGCTGCTGGACCGGGATGGGGCCTTCGCTGAGTTTCTGCGCACCTATGCCAGCACTGAGCAGGACCTGGCCTCAGAGGATGACAGTAAGAATGGCAGGGGTACTTTCAGGAGCCGGCCCTAATCATCATAGCTACTTATGGGTCCTACCTGTGCCTGGGGGTGTAGTTCATGAGAGTATTGGGTGACAAGCACATCAAGCTTTTGGGTACCAACAGATGGGTAGACTAGCTTAACCTTGCAGGTCAAGTAGAGAGAGTTCTCAGCACTTGACACGCAGGTACACAGGGCAGGTTTTGTGACCTCAAGATGAGTCTCCATCCTTCCTGCTTTCTCCTGTGGGCTTTAGGCTCCTCAATAGCTAAAATGGGGACCATAATAATTATAGTATTCTCTATTCCCAAGGGGGCTGAGTATCAGCGACAACCATGGTGTAGCTCAGGACAGCATGAGGCTCATAGGATGTTGCCTATGGCAGAGCATGAACACTCATGGTAGCCATGTTCTTCAGAGCTTTGTGGCCCAAGACCTCTCCTTGAGACCCTCTGAGCTGTCTCTACCCTCACCTCATACCTCCAAAGGGCAACGTGACAGCAGGGACATCCTGGCATGTGCTGGTGATTAGTGTAGTCTTGGGTGTCTGGGATGTCCTGAGTGCTTGATAACCATAGCTGTACTATTCCTCTGACACAGGACACCACACACCTCACCATTGTAGTCTTCCCACCTACTGTCCTGGGTCTCTATTGGCCTGAATTTTAGGTGCCAGTTGAATCTTCCTCTGCAGACTTTGTTGCTGGACTTAGGAAGGAAGTGCCAGGCTTCAGCAGCCTGGGTGTCTTTATCAGTGGCTGGCGAGTTGGGGACCATTTTGTAGCCTTCTCAGGCAGCCTCTTGTCCTGTTAGTCACGCAGGCTCTCTGGGAACCCTCTGGTTACCTGCATCTTGGGAGTGGCGGTCCAGTTGACATGTACAGGGATGATGTCAGCCAATGTCTACTCTGCTGCCCACAGGGCCACCCCTTTGATCTGGGAACCCTGCTTGGATTACAACCTTTGTAAAATATCTGAAACTTGTTTGACAGCCCTCCACCTAGCCACAACCTCTCTGGGACTTGTCTGTTTCCCATGTGTCCCCACACAGATCTTAGATAGAGTTGCAGCCCATTGTACAGTTTCCCAGGGATAAAACTCCCATCAGAGTCAATGAATGGAGACCCTGCAGGTGGCAGCCTGCAGTCCCAAGCACTGGCCTGAGCGCTTGGTGTCACTAAGAAAAATGCTGTTTGCTGTCCACTTACCTGGCCATTTGAGCATATATGGAACACCTACTTTATATGAAGTGCTTATGCATTCTTAGGACCATACTGGACACCTTCCACTGAAAGCAATTCTTGTGTCAGAACTTTGAGGCTGGAAGTTGGCTGTAGACTGTGTACTGTGCTGTGCTCAGCCCTTTCTCTTCATCTCCACATCCCTCGTCCTTCCTCCATCCACCTGATCCTCTTGCCAAGTGTTGAGATTGCGGGCGTGCACTGCCGTGCCTTTCTCATAGTCACCTCTTTGTGAAGAAAACAGGGAGGTGGAAGTTGGGCCACCTGACTTGCAGTGTGACTTTCCTTAGGATCACTAGTCTTTCTTGAAGATTCTGTGTCAGACACTGTAACAGTCTGAGGCTGGGAGTGAGGGATTCACATGGCACTTACAGGGGTATACACACAGTTCAGGTTTGGGGACAAGATAGCATGAGAATCCCCTCCTAGTGGACTTTAAAATGTAGAGGTAGAAGACAGATTCATGCATACCAGTGACTCAATGCAGGCTCTGGGAACCTCTCTGAGGAGATGATAGGTATGGGTAGGAGCCAACCCAGAGTCTATCTAGGTATAGGCAGAGGCATCAGGAGCAGCCTGTCTTAAGAAATAGACAGAGGCTACAGGGGTCAGATCAGGTTAGGCAAGGGAGTCAGGGTAGGAGGTAGGAAGTCAGACCGTGAGGCGTTTACCCAGAAAGGCCTTCAAGGAGTAGGTTTGAATTTTAGTCTAAGTTTAGTGGGGGAACTCTTTTTTTTTTTTAAGTTGCATCTCAATTAAAGTCCCCCCCCCCCCCCCCCCCCAGGTCTCACCCTCCCTCCCTCCCTCCCTCCCTCCCTCTTCTCCATCTCTGTCCTCTCCTCGGATAGGGGAGCCCCCACACATCTAACCTCCTCAGTTCACCAGTCACATGAAGGCTAGAAACTACCTCTCGTCCTGGGGCTTGATATGACCACCTGGCTAGGGTAAGGTGTTCCATTAACAAGCAGTAGGGTCCACTAATAAGCAGTAGAGTGGAATTTCTTGAAGGATAGTTGTGCTAGGTTCCTATCTGTTTGTGTCTGTGGGTTGTAGGATGGTTGTTAGGTGCTATATGGTTAATATCCACTTATAAGAGTACACACCATGTGTATCATTCTGGGTCTGAGTTAGCTCACTTAGGATGAGCTTTTCTAGATCCATCCATTTGGTTGCGAATTGCATGATTTCCTTGTTTCTGATAGCTGAGTACTATTCTAATGTGTAAATGTACCAGTTTTTTTTTTTTATTTCTTTTTTATCCATTCTTCAGTTGAAGGACATCTGGGTTGTTTCCAATTTTTGGCTATTACAAATAGAGCTGCTATGAACATTGATGAGGAGATGTCCTTGTGGTTTGGTGAAGAATCTTTTGGGTATATACCCAGGAGCAGTATGGATGGGTCTTGAGGTAGAACTGGGAGATAGCAACTGTTACAGCTGATAAACTCCTTCAGCAAGGTGACTGGGTACAAAATTAATTTAAAAAAAACAGTAGCTCTTCTTTATACAAAAGATAAATGGGCTGAGAAAGAAATTAGGGAAACACCACCCTTCACAGTTGCCACAAATAATGTAAAATACCTGGGGTAACTCCTCCCAGTTTTCTGAGATAATGCCAGTTGATTTCCATAGTGCTTGTACAAGTTTGCACTCCCACCAGCAATGGAGGAGTGTTCCTTTTTCTCCACATCCTTACCAACATGTGCTATCTCTTGAGTTTTTGTTCTTAGCCATTCTGAAGAGTGTGAGATGGAATCTCAGAGTCATTTTGAGTTGCATTTCCCTGATGACCAAGGATGTTAAGCACTTCAAGTGCCTCTCAGCATTTAGAGATTCCTCTTTTGTGAATTCTCAGTTTAGTTCTGTACACCATTTTTTGATTGGATTATTTGATTTCTTGGTGTTTAATTTCTTGAGTTCCTTATATATTTTGGAATATTAGCCCTCTGTCAGATGTGGGGTTGGTGAAGATCTTTTCTCAATCTGTAGGCTGCTGTTTTGTTCTAATGACAGTGTCCTTTGCCTTACAGAAGCTTTTCAGTTTTATAAGGTCCTATTTATTGATTGTTGGTCTTAGAGCCTATTGGTGTTCTGTTCAGGAAGTTGTCACCTGTGCCAATGAGTTCTAGGCTTTTCCCCACTTTCTGTTCTATTAGATTTAGTATGTCCAGTTTTATGTTGAGGTCTTTGATCCACTTAGACTTAAGTTTTGTGCAGGATGATAAATTTGGGTCTATTTGCATTCTTCTACATGTTGACATCCAGTTAGACCAGCATATTTATTGAAAATGCTTTCTTTTCTCCATTGTATGGTTTTGGCTTCTTTGTCAAAAATTAAGTGACCGTAGTTGTGAGGTTTTTTTTTTTTATTATTATTGTTCCATTGAACAACCAGTCTGTTTCTATACCAGTACTATGCTGTTTTTATTACTATTGCTCTGTAGTACAGCTTGAAATCTGGGGTGGTGATACCTCCAGCTGTTCTTTCTTTGTACAGGATTGATTTAGCTATTCTGGGTTTTTGTTTTTCCATATGAAATTGAGAATTGTTCTTTCAAGGTCTGTAAAGAATTGTGTTGATATTTTGATAGGAAATTCATTGAATCTATATATTGCCTTTGGTAGTATGTCGATTTTTATTATGTTGATCCTACCTATCCAGGAGCATGGGAGATCTTTCCATCTTCTGATATCTTCTTCTATCTCTTTCTTCAGGGACATGAAGTTCTTATTGTGCAGGTCTTTCACTTGCTTGGTTAGAGTTACCCCAGGTATTTTATATTATTTGTGGCACTTGTGAAGGGTGGTATTTCCCTAATTTCTTTCTCAGCTCATTTATCTTTTGTGTAAAGAAGAGCTACTGTTTTTTTTTTTTTTTAATTAGTTTGTATCCAGCCACATTGCTGAAAGAGTTTATCAGCTGTAAGAGTTCTCTGATGGAATTTTTGGGGTCATTTATGTATACTATCATATCTGCTAATAGGGATACTTTGACTTCTTCCTTTCCAAATTATATTCCCTTGATCTCCTTTAATTGTCTTATTGCTCTGGCTAGAACTTCAAGTACTATGTTGAAGAGATATGGTGAGAGTGGACAGGCATCCTTGCCTTGTCCCTGAGTTTAGAGGGAATGCTTTAAGTTTCTCTCCATTTAGGTTGATGTTGGCTATTGGCTTGCTGTAAATTGCCTTTGTTATGTTTAGGTATGGTCCTTGTATGCCTGATGTTTCCAAGACTTTTAACTTGAGAATGGGTGTTGGATTATGTCAAATGCTTTTTCAGCATCTAGCGAGATGATCATGTGTTGTTTTTCTTTTAGCTTGTTCATGTGGTGGATTACATTAATGGATTTTTGTATGTTTACCCCTGCATCCCTGGGATGAAGCCTACTTGATCATGGTATATGATACTTTTGATGGGTCTTTGGATTCGGTTTGCGAGTATTTTTGCATCATGTTCACAAGGGAAATTGGTCTGAAATTCTCTTTCTTTGTTGGATCTCTGTGTAATTTAGGTATCAGGGTGACTGTGGCCTCATAGAATGAGTTTGGCACCGTTCCTTCTGTTTCTGTGTTGTGAAAGAGTTTGAAGAGTATTGGTGTTAGCTCTTCTTTGAAGGTCTGGTAGAATTCTGTGCTGAAACCATCTGGCCCTGGGCTTTTTGAAGTTGGGAGACTTTTAATGACTGCTCTTATTTCCTTAAGAGTTATAGGACTGTTTAATGTGTTTACCTGATCTTGATTTAACCTTGATATGTGGAATCAATTTATCAAGAAAATTGTCTATTCCCTTAGGTTTTCCAATTTTGAGAAATTCAGGTTTTTGAAGTAAGACCTAATGATCCTTTGGATTTCTTCAGTGTCTGTAGTTATTTTTCCCTTTTTATTTCTTATTTTGTTGATTTGGATATTTTCCCTTTGCCTTTTAGTTAGTTTGGCTAAAAGGGTTTATCTATTTTGTAGATTTTCTGAAAGAAACAGCTCTTGGTTTCATTGATTCTTTCTGTTGTTCTGTTTCTACTATATTGATTTCAGCCCTGAGTTTAGTTATTTCCTGCCATCTACTCTTCTTGAGTGTGCTTGCTTCTTTTTGTTCTAGATCTTTCAGGTGTGCTTTTAGGTTACTTGTATGGGAACTCTCCAGTTTCTTTTTGAAGGAGCTTAGTGCTATCAACTTTCCTCTTTAGCACTGCTTTCATTGTATCCCATAAGCTTGGGTATGTTATGACTTCATTTTCATTGAAATATAAGAAAACTATAATTTCTTCCCTTACCTAGAGGTCATTGAGTAGAGAGTTGTGTAGTTTTCATGAGTTTGCAGGCTTTCTGTTGTTTCTGTTATTGTTGAAGTCTAGTTTTATTCCATGATGGTCTGATAAATTACTGGACATAGTTTCAGTTTTATTGTTTGTGTTGTGGCTTGCATTGTGACCAACTATATGGTTGGTTTTGGAGAAGGTTCCATGAGGTGCTGAGAAGAAAGTTATTCTTTTGTGTTTAGGTGAAATGTTCTGTAGATATCAATTAGGTCCATTTGATTCATGGCATCTTTTAGTTTCATTATTTCTGTGTTTGGTTTCTGCATTGTTGCTCTATCCAGTGGTGAGAGTGGTGTGTTGAAGTCTCCCACTATTAACATGTGGGATTTGATGTGGAATTTGAGCTTCAGTAGTGTTTCTTTATCAAATGTGGGTGTCCTTACATTTGGGGCATAGATGGTCAGTATTGAGGTGTCATCTTGGTGGATTTTTCCTTTGATAAGAATGAAGTGTCCTTTCCTATCTCTTTTGATTAACATTGGTTGAATGCTTATTTTGTTGGATATTAGAATGGCTACTCCAGCTTGCTTCTTTGGTCCATTTGCTTGGAATATCTTTTTCCAGATGATGCCCAACTTTTTGGCTGAAGTGTGTTTCTTGTAAGCAGCAGAATGCTGGATTCTGTTTTCACGTCCATTCTGCTAGCCTGGGTCTTTTTATTGAGGAATTCAGTTCACTGATGTTGAGGGATATTAATGACCAGTGATTGTTAATTCCTGTTATCTTGATGTTGGTGGTGGTAATGTGTGAGTGAGCTTCTTTCTCTTCTTTTGGTTTTGCTGAAGTGGGGTTATTTGCTTCCTGTGTTTTCTTGTGTGTGGTTAACCTCCTTGGGTTGGAATTTTCCTTCTAGTAGCTTCTGGATTTGTGCAAAGATACTGTTTGAATATAGTTTTGTCATGGAATATCTTGTTTTCTCCATCTCTGTTGATAGACAGTTTTGCTGGGTATAATAGCCTGAGCTGGCATCTGTGGTTTTTTAGGGTCTGCAAGACATATGTCCAGGCCCTTCTGGCTTTTAGGATCTCTGATGAGAAGTCAGGTGTGATTTTGATAGGTCTGCCGTTATATATTGGCCCTTTTCCCTTGCAACTTTTAATATTCCTTCTTTGTTCTGTACATTTGGTGTTTTGATTATCTGGCATGATTTTCTTTTCTGGTCTAATCTATTTGGAGTTTTGTAGGCTTCTTATGTGGTTATAGGGATCTTTTTTTAGGTTTGGGAAATTTTCTTCTGTGATTTTGTTAAAGATGTTTTCTGGTCCTTTGGCCTGGGATTCTTCTCTTTCTCTATTCCTATTATTCTGAGGTTTTGTCTTTTCATACTGTGCTTGATTTCTTGAAGGTTTTTTTGTCAGGACTTTTATGGATTTCACATTTTCTTTGACAGTTGTATCGATTTCTTCAGTTTTATCTTCTGTGCCTGAGATTCTTTCTTCTAACTCTTGTATTTTGTTGGCTATGCTTCTGTCTGTAGTTCCTTTTCTTTTTCCAAGGTTTTCCAGTTCAGTGGATGTCTCGGCTTGTGTTTTCTTTATTACTTCAGCTTCCCTTGTCAGGTCTTGAAACATTTTATTCCTTTCTTTCTTTTGTTTAAATCCTGCATTTCTCCTAAGGGCTTTATTCATTTCTGTCACCTGTTTTGCTGTATTTTCTCATTGTTCACTGAGAGATTTGTTTTCCTCCCTTAAAACCTCTATTATCTTCTTAAGCATAGGATTAAGGTTATTTTCTTGTGTTTTTTGTTGTGTTAGGATTTCCAGGGCTTTCTGTAGCGTTATAGCTAGGTTCTGGACACATATTGCCTTGTTTATTTTTTATCTTTTGTAGTGTTCCTATCCTGGCCTTTAGCCATCTGTTGGATCCAGGTGTTGTCTGGCTGTTCCTTGCACCCACTGGCCTTGGTGCACTGGGAAGACCCCTGTTTCAGAGACTGGCTGGTTTTGTGATCCAGACACCCACCTCCAGGTGATTGGTAGGTCCTTGTGATAGAGACTGTGTGGCCATAAGAGCTGGCGGATCTCTTCAGAAAAGCAGTTTGAGCTGTGGGCCAGAGGCTAGATCTTTGTGTCACTGGATCCTGGGTTCTCTCCTCGCTGACACTTTTGTTTTGGGTTCAGTAGCTCAGCTGCTTATTCATTCAGCAGTTATTGAGCTCCTCTGGAACAGTGGTCTGGGACCATACATTGTTCAGGCTTTGAGCTCAACCCAGAACAGAGGGCAGAGTCAGAGGTCCAGTAGCTTGCTGTTGCAGGAGCTTGGGTGCTCAGGTGGGTGACCAGTTCCAGCTTTCCCTGGTGAAGCCCTGACATTTGACTGGGTTTGCAATCAGTGGGGCTCACAATCAGCGAGGCTCCCAGTGGCTCTGCTGTGGATTTGGCCCCAGTCACTCAGATATTATGCACACTGGTTGCCACCATGTTGGGGAAGTCCAGTAAGAAATTCTCACTGACCTATGCACTCCCATGGTCTGGTTGTTCCTCCAGTGAAGGTGGGCGGATCCAAGACATGGACTCTGGAACTCCAGAATGCTGGCAAGGCCACTGACCAGCAGCTGGAGCTGTGCATGGCCTGGCCCAGAGATTCTCTCCAGACGAGTGACAGAGCTGGCTGTTCCTGGGACTGAGTGTGCTGGTTTGGCGTGGTGACCTGCCTCAGTGTTAGCCGTGAAAATTCAGATGTGTTCTGAGTTTCACGGTCTGCTGTGGGTCCTCATGTTCACTCCATAGTGTCCAATCTCAGTGCCCCCACCACCCAGATACCGTGCACACAGGATGGTGCCATCTTGGAATACCTTCTTATTTTTTTTGTGTGTTAAGTGTATGTGTGTAAATAATGAGTACCCTGTGTGTAGGTGCCTGAGCAGACTAGAAGAGTGAGTCAGATCTTCTGGAACTGGAGTAATAAACAGTTGTCAGCTATGTGGATGCTGAGAATCAAACCCTGACCCTCCACAAGATCAGTCAGGTGCTTCTAACTGCCATGCCACCTCTCCTTGGCCAAGTGGGGAAACTCTTGAATACTTGAATGTTAGAGAAGAAACATCTGTCTAAGGGCACAAATTGGCTGACAGCAGGACAGGTCTCATATCTGGCCTCATGTTGGGGGAGTGGGGCCCATTTCCAGGTCAGCACTAGGGTATAACCAGTGGTCCTTGAAAACAAACCTTTTTCATTATTCAATATGTATTGATAACTATATTCACTTACAAACATTCACTTAACTACTAACCCTAAGAATGACTAGAACCCCTATTACCTAACCACTAAACCTATTGATAACTTTTCCTAACCTTTTAGAAGGATACAGTCTCTGGGGCAGGGCAGGTCCTCAGTCACCAGGAACACAGTCTCTGGGGTAGACCCTTTAATGCACTTAGCAGTCTTTCTTCCAGAATATCTCAGACGTAGATCTGTCAAGGTAAATTGGCTATGGCGGTTTCACCTTAAATAAGGCTTGAGTCTTTCTTCTCTCTGGGAGACCTCAGCCGTCTGTAAGCCAACTTATTTCCTTCGTATCAGCAACTCTGCTGCTTTGCCTCAGTCTTTAAAGCTGCCCACATTTTTTTCAGGCCACTGTTCAGACAGGTCAAACTTCTCTAGGCAAAAGCTGAGCCACAGGGTTTAGTCCTTGTCCTTTTGCTGTCTTGTTGAGGCTTTCTCTGCTCACCAGCTTCTTTCTGCCTCAGGGATATCCGGCCGTCAGTCCACCAGCACTTTCTCCATCAGAGGATACAAACTACTCTTTGTTGTTTCTAGTGTGAGGACTCTCTAGCATGGGCACACATCTGCCCTCCTTCCCCATCCACTTGTCCTTAAATAAGATCTCTCCTTGTTCCACCTGGCTTCAGCTTAATCTGGGCTCTGCCCACTTAGCTGAAAACAATACCAGGCCATAAACCTTGTTTTTAGTCCATATGGTCTCTCTTTGTTTCACCTGGCTTCCTCCTTGTTTAGTCCATAGAGACTCCCCTCATTTCACCTGACTTCATCCTTGTTTTTAGTCCACAAGCTGATAAGCTAATTGCCCACAGCCAAGTTGATCTTCATGCCCCAGATTAAGAGACTGTATCAGAAACCCCTAGATATTTACTAAATCTAATTTATATTAATCTAACTCCCCTTACAGCTGTGTGTGTGTGTGTGTTTTCAGTAGGGGAAGGGACAGCTGGAGGTTGAGACAGTGGCTTGGAACTTTCTGTGTAGGTCAAATGGGCCTTTTTTCACAAAAGAACCACCTTCCCAGTGCTGGGATTAAAATCATGTTCCACTATGCCCAGCACATCATAGTTTTTAATAAATGTCATACTAAGATACCAAGTGTGGTAGCACACACCTGCAATCTTAGCATCTGGGAGGCTGAGGCTGGTGGATCACTGGGAGTTTGAGACAAAAACACAAAAACTTTTTTGAGCTGTAATTCAAATACCGACCTTATGTCCAGTGTGTCTGTGCCAGCTGGTGTTTGTTAACATACTGCCTTGTAGCCACAGTGATCAACTTTAGAACATTCTGGGCACTTCAAAGGAAACCGAGTCCCCAGCCCTCAGTAGCCACTCCTGCACTTCGTCTCTGCCAACCGATCTACTCTGAACTTTCCATGTCTGCAGTATGTGGTGTTTTCTGGGTGCTTCAAGCCTCACATTCTCAAGGCTTGTCTGCAGTGCAGCCACACTCCTTCCATGACTGATAATTCTCCATTGTTTTACTCTGGATTATAGACTTATAGCTTACTCATTTATGGCGGTGGGGACAGGGGTTCCTTTTGCTTGTTGGCTACTGCTAATTACTGTTCTGCTCTCTGGGGGTCTGAGAGAAAAGCTACAGCACTGTAATCCCAGCTGCTGGGAGGCTGATGGAGGACACTTGAGTTTGAGTTAATGTGTGCTGGAGACACAGCGAAACTCTGTCTTGGAGGAGGAGGGACTGTGTCTTATTTTTTGCCCGTGTGATGGGTTGCATCTCTGTCAACCTTCTTCCTTATCTGATTGGAATGAGTTCCTTTGACATGTCATGCCCTTGTGGTTACAAAGGTCCGCCCTAAGTCTGGCCTATTTGTTCTTGGGCAGAATTGTCCTTATCTCTTGGCTCAATGATGGATTGTCGCAATTTTCTTTGTCACTGTATTTCACTTGCCCATTTCTAGCTTGATGTTTAAGGGCTTTCCTGAATCCCTGTTTGTGAAGGAAGTTTGTCTCTGTCACTCTTCCTGCCCCCAGACCCCAGCCACGAGGGCCCTTTATATACAACATGGAAGGCTATGTGGTTTTTAGTTGCTTTTTTTATATTTTTAAAAATAGTTCTACATCTATTCACTGTGTGTGCATGTGGATGTGTGCACATGTAACACTCAGAAGATAACTTACAGGGATTCAAACCCAGGTCTTCCAGCCTGGCAGCAAGCACTTTTACCCTCCTAACTATCTTGCTGACCCCAGTTTCTTATTTTCTATGTACGACACTTTATTTGGCAGTGAAAATACTACATTGCCACCTCAGTGTTGGGCTCCCCCCCCCCCCCCCAGGCACCCAGCCTCTTACCAGGTGAGACTAGATTGTGTCTCACCCGGCACAGGCAGGAGGATCACTGTTTTGGAGACAGACTCGGCTCCCGTTTCTTGCCCTGGGAAGCCCAGAAGCTCCCTGTTTCCTGGCCACCACTCTAAGCAGCATATGCAGAGAGCTCCTCCTGTGGGGTGGTAGTTCCCTCTCACAGCCCAGCTACCTGTCCTCCTCATACCCCTGAGATGTTGTAAAGTGAAACTGGAGGCCTGGCGTTAGGTGCAGAAATTGTACAGGACTGTTTTGGGGCAAAACGTGAAGAATCCACTAAGAAGCAATTGAACTGTCCCATCAAGGGAGGCTACCCTACTGAACCCAGGAGGAGTTGTAGCAGCTTCTTGCCTACTGGTGCTGTTGGTGACTCTTTGATGCCTGCCTGAGGGTGGCAGGTGAGCACAGCCAGGCAGTGCATCTGTGGTGTGGGTGGGGACAGTGCCTGGCTTGTAGACTCAGTGACCCTTACTCAGTGCTAGGAGAGACTCCAGGGACATTGTGTGAATGATGACTTTCATGTGTCACTATATCTGTTTTTAAAATACTGATAAGGGACTGGGATGGTAGCTCAGGGGCTAACTGTGCTTGCTCTGATGATCTAAGGTAGACTCCCCAGCACCACCTGTGTGTCTGTCAGAGATCTCTATGCAAATAGAACTATAATAACATCAGAGCAGAAAAGCTGAACACGGTTGCCCATTTCCCTCAGGTTTTTTTTTTTTTTTTTTATAAATACTTTATTTTTTTTTTCTTCAAGTTACATCTCAGTAACAAACCCCTCCCTATTCCCCCTTCCCAACCCGCCCTTCCACCCTCTTCCCTCCAGAGGTTTCCCCTTTCAGTCCAACAGCTGGTTCCTTCTCTTATAACAGTAAGTATTATACAAAACAATAGATATAATTATGCCACATTTATGAGATTAAATTGGCCCAGTATACCTTCCCAATGTTCAGTTTATACCTATTTGGCCCCTGACTTTAACATTCTACTATCTACCCACCTCCATGAGTTTAAAGGTCTATATGTGACTCAACATTCATACTATCTTGCAACACACTTTTAAGAGTATCTTCTTAGATCTATAACACCCTCTTGATTCCTAAACAGTTCAAAATTTAACTATAAGATTCTATCTGTCTATTCTTCAACCACCTCAGAGACCTGAGAGGGATAAATATATTTGCTTATATAGGAAGTGCAGAGCCTGCAGCTTCCAAAACTAAGAAAGAACATACCAGTAACTGCCTGGACAGTTCCCATTTTCTCTCCATACATTCCAGCATCAATCTTCAGCCTTTGGGTCCTGTTTCTCTGACAGACATTTGTTGTAGAGCAGGGATTATGAAGGACTTACCTACCCTGTCTTGGCAGAGTTAGGCTGTCGACTTCCCTGCTACCAAGTTTTGTCCTTTTTGGACAGCAGTCTGTCTGCAGTTGGTGCAAGGGGTTTTTTCATGCCAAGAGAAAGGCTTGCCACTAATTCAACCATCTTACAGTGGAGGTTCTTCGATGCTTATCTTCTACTTGGAGTAGAATAGGGGGTGCTGTCAGGCGCTGATATGTCTCGATATCAAAAAAAATCTTGATTTAAGATAACATCTTTGAATGCCATATTCTGCAGATCTCTAGGGGTTTTTGAAGATGCCCTAACCATCTCTTGTATTTAGATAAGCAAATGTTGCTTGTCTCTTAGCAACTTGATTACTGGGTAGTTTAAAGAATATCTGTGATAGACTGTCATAGTAGCTAACAAAGAGACATGTTTGCATGACTAGGAGTATGTTTTAACTATCCTAGACTGTTTTAGACGGTTGGTATCAAGTGGTCAGAGCTTCACATTTTATTTTTAAGTATCTCTAGGTATGATACCATTGGGAAGCATTATCTTTAAATTTGTATCAATATACAAAGATCTATTCAATTGTGGTTAAATAATTAAGAGTATATTTCCCTCAGGTTTTGCAGCTAGCTTTATATACAGTCTCTGAGGGCGGACCACACAGGTGGACCTGCTGTGGTGTCCCTAGTGCCTGCCATTCAGGGCTGGCTCCACTTCCTCAGTGGTTACCACTTGTCAGTCATCCCATCTCCCACCGGAGGTGTTACAAAGTGCCTGCTGTATGCTGTATTGAGTAGTGCCCCTTTCCAGTGCTGTGTGTCTGCATGTGCTGCACCAGGAGCTGGAAAGTAGAATGGCAGGCAAGACCTCGTCTGTGTCCTGTGACACTTGTGTCAGTCAAGGGGGCTGAGGGACTGGGAGACCCTGAACAGGGGTCCAGGACACATCTGAGCTGAGTGGCCTTGTCTCATCTTTATGTTGATCGTCATGCAGCTGGCCCAGTGGAATGGTGTGTGGGGAGATGGATTCGCCCACATCCTACTGTCGTGCCTTTCCCCTCACTGCAGCACTTTCCAGGCTCTTCCCCTCAACAGTGTGGGGATGGAACTCAGGGCTTTGCTCCTGCCAAGCCATGCTCTCTATCTTTGAGCTACGCTCATGCTGGAGACCCAGACCCTGGTACAGGCTGGGCAAATACTATAACTGAGCTGCGTTCCCAGCCCTCCTTTTACTTCTCACGTTGAGATATTGCCCAGGCTGGCCTTGAACTTGCCATCTTCCTGGCTCAGCCTCAAGAGTAGCCGGGACTGCAGGTCTGTGTACCCTGCTCAGCTTCCCTGCATTCTGGGTGATTAAACATAATTGGCTAGGCCAAACTCAGTCTCACAGACCTGGGTTCCTGACTGGTGGAACTGATTTCCTATAGGGATCCAGCCAGGATCCAGGTATCTACTCACTTACAGAGCCACTTTCAGCTTGGATCCCTCCCCAGCCCAGGAACTATCTTAGTCCCGTCATCCCCTCTACCATGCCTGTGGCTCGCAGGACTGTCATGAGGGAGCCTGGCTCTGCATTTTGTGTTGATTCGTGTCAACCTTGTGAGTCCCCAGGTCATCCTGACAGTGTTGCTGTCCCTGTGATTGTATCTGTGAGCAGCCTGTGCCCTGCATGCACGCGCGCGTGTGCACACACACACACACACACACACACACACACATACACACACACACACACACACACACATGCACACATGCACGCACACACGTACCCCTACGCACCTACACACCTTCCCCAGTCCTTGATGGCTTATCTGTGTCTCATCTCTCAGTACCAAGAATGGAGAAGCCAGTATAGGGTGGGAGTCCACATTGGTGGCTGTTGAGTGTGAGCAAAATGGTGCCTGACGCCCCTAGTCCCCATCAAGACCTTGTTGATACCCCGTGAATCCTCCTGGGACTAGGGCAAGCATCTAGCAGCTGTGCCCCATGTGGCCTCACCAGAAGGTTGTTCAGATATCACAACCTTCTTACTAGAGACATGGCTGTTCTAACGGTCCTGCTTTCTCAGGCTCTGGGCATCTGTAATCAGACCACACAGAGTGAGCTCTGGCACTGATGGACCTTTGCCTGTGGTGGATGCCATTGTCACAGTCATTGTCATTTGTTTGTTTTGAGACAAGGTCTCAACATGTAAGCCCAAGCTGGTTTTTAGCTTTCAGTCCTTCAACCTGACATCACCACATGGGTGTGAAGTTTGGGTTAAACAGCGACCCCTACTGGATATTTGGAGTCTAGCACACTCGGCCCTGTCTCCCCTCCTGCCTTGACTTCAGCATCTCCTCAGTACTTGACTGGAGTGGTTGCATTTTACCCATGGCCCCTGGTACCATGGCCACTAGCCAATAGTAGAGCCCTGTACCTCCCTGAGGGCCTGAGATGTGGAAGGAGCTCAGGGCAACATGGTTCTATCTTCTCAAGCTCCCTGGCAGCCAAAGCCACAGTTGTCTCCTCTGGAAGTGACTGGGTTCCTAGTGTTTTGTTTGGCCTTGTCCAGCTGTTGTTCCACAGTCTCCCTTTGCCTGTCTTCTGCCAGGTGTTAGTGGTTTAGGGAAGGAGTCGAAGCCGGTGGAGAATGGGATGCTGGTGACAGACACAGTGGGGAAACACCTGCAGAGGTAAGCACTGGGAGGGTGCCCGGCCCCAAGTTACTCCTGGCCCTGTATCTTTGCCTGTGGGAACTGAGAAGGGCTGAGTGGCACCTTCACTCTACCCACCACAGATCTCAGGTATTTGGAATACCTGTACATCCTGCCTGCCTCCCCATCCTTCAACAGCCTTCCCAAGAAGGACCCAGACTGACTTACAACTCACACAGGCCTACTCTTGGATTGTTTGTTTCTACTTCTGAAACTTGCCACCTGCATGATTTAGGTCTTTTTTAAGGTACCTGAGACAGGGCCTGACATTCTAGGCCTCGTGAGCCAGCATGCGATCACAGACAGTCACACTAACCATGATGCTGGTTTGGGAGCTAGGCACAGTTCTTGGCCTGCAGTCTACTGGGCTCAAGCTTGCTACTAGCCTGCTCCCATCTCACACCAAACAGACGGAGGCTTACCAGTTGTGCGACTCTAGAGATGCCCAGCTCAGATTAGAACCGTTGTCCACAGGCTCTGAGCCAGTGGCCTGAAGCTCTGTCTACGCTGCTTTAAAAGGACTGTTGGGTTTAGATTGAGATTTTGCTTTTTGGGTTTTTTTGTTTGTTTGTTTTGGCAGGATCTTATGTGTCCCAGGCTGGCCTTGGACTGGATAAATAGCTAAGGATGAACTTGAATGCCTAATCCTCCTGCCTCTACCTCCTTGATGCTGAGATTATAGGTGTGTGCCACTGTGCCTCATTTATGCAGCACTGGAGACTGAACCCAGGGCTGCATGCATTCTAACAACTGAGCTGTGGCTCCACCTCCAAATAATTTCCTTACATGAAAGATTGTTCCCACACACTCTCTGCCCATTGCTCTTCACACACAGCAGCCCCCATTCCTGACATCCACATCCCTTTCCCTGGAAACTTGTCCTTCTGGGGATGCCACAGGGCACCAATACGTGTGCTCGTAGGTGTGCTGGCACTCCATAAGGCTCCTCTTTGACTGATGCCCTTCTCCCCTTGGCAACAGGCATCTCAGCAGCTCTTCTTCCCAAAGTGGGGATGCTGGCCAGCAGCACAGCAGCATGGCCGAACTGCAGAAGGCTGGAGCCAAGGAGGAGACCTGGAAGCTGATGGAAGCAGACAAGGTGCAGACAGGGCAGGTGAGTAAAGCAGAATGCCAGGTAACGTGCAGAGTGCTTTGCTTGGTATATGTGTTGGACAGCAAGCCTGCCAGGGCTCTATGTTCAGTTGCCGAAGCCAAGGTTAGAGAGGCTAAGTGACTTTTTCTGGAGTTGGGATCTGAGTTGCAGACTCCATGTTAGTACTTCAGTCTCTCCCCATGCTCATGACTACCTGGCTATGAGCAACCTGGAGTGTTGAATGGGACCACACAGGCTACAGGGCAGCTGCAACTACTTCTCCATCTTTGTTATTTCCCCAAATGTGTTGAACTCCCTCACACATCAGGGCATTTACTCCTGAGGGCTACCCCCTTCCCTGCCTGTTTTCTATTCACAGCTGGTAAACTCTTCAACATCACTTCCTAGGAAAAACCTCCCCTGGTACCTACCCACATGGGCAATTGCATGGCGTTCTGTGTCTGTTATGGACCTTCTGTGCTTATGCATTTGAGTGGGTGATGATGGAGCATTAGCCTGTCCAGGTGCTTGAGTGGAAACTCTATAGGAGGCAGAAAGCCTTGCTTTGCCACTTCTGGCTGACATCATTGACTACCAGGGTGGCAGGGTATCAAGGGTCTGGGCACAGGAGGGTCGGCTAGGCTGTGAGAGCCACACAGGAGCTGCTGACGTCATGCTCCCTCTCCATGGGTCCTAGGTGCAGCTGTCAGTGTACTGGAACTACATGAAGGCCATTGGCCTCTTCATCTCCTTCTTGAGTATCTTCCTTTTCCTATGTAACCATGTGTCTGCACTGGCCTCCAATTATTGGCTGAGCCTCTGGACAGATGACCACCCCATTGTTAATGGGACTCAGGAGCAGAGGAATTTCCGACTGAGTGTCTATGGAGCCTTGGGCATCTTGCAAGGTATGGCTGTAATTGCTTCATGTGTAATTTCATTACTGAGTCTCCAGTCCTCAGGGAATTTATACCCCCAAACTGAATCAGACCAGGTGGGTAGAACCTGTCACAAGGTAGACCTGAAATGCTTACTGAATTCATGCCCACCCACACTCCCTGTCCTTTCTTTGAAGAACGGCACAGCTCAAGCCAAATGGCTAACTGCTGGTTGAGCTGGCATTGAATGAAGCAGCCCATCTCTGGAGCTCACTCTGAAGCTGTGCCAGGCAGTGTGTGATCTAGCTGTGGGCCTGTCTGTGTGCTCATAAAACTGATTTGTACACACATGTCCTTTCCCTATCCTTGGTTCACTTGTGTAAGCAGTAAGTGAGTCTGCTTGGTGTGTGAGCTTTTTCTGTATCCAGACTTGCTGCTGGGAAGGCACTTAGGACTGGCTATTTCTCTAAGCTGAGTGTCAACTGAGTGTACCCATTTTCTAGATGAGGTGACTCATATGGATTGACATGGGAGGGCCCCAGCTGACAGGGTTGGCAGTTCCAGCTCCAGAGCCCTGCTTTACCCTGTTCCTGGTGAAAGAAGCTCAGATAGAAGTCCAGAAAAAATTCTATGGCTGTTTGGAGAAACCACAGATATCTCCTGGTCTCCGAGACAGCTTTGGAACAAACCCTGAGAAGAAGCCTTGATGCCTTGAGTTTCTCTATCTGTCCCCAGTCCCACAGAGCCAGGGACTGTAGCAGCGTTCATATTATATTTGAGAAAAAACAAAGAACAGAGATGGTAGGGTGTGGAGCTATGCGGCTTGGTATAGTAGCTACCAGCCATGGAAGTGATTTGATTTTTAGTTCATTAAAATTAAAGGAAGATTCATTTCTTGAGAAACCCCAGACAGTATGTAGTGTAGAGTGAGTGCTGTGACTGAGGGCCACCATTACTGGCTTGCAAATTACACGCCCGTCTCTCACACGCACAATTCTATTGCCGTCCTAGGTGTGGCAGTATTTGGCTACTCCATGGCTGTGTCCATTGGGGGCATCTCTGCCTCCCGTCGCCTGCACCTGGACCTGCTGCACGATGTTCTGCGATCGCCCATGAGTTTCTTTGAGCGTACACCCAGTGGGAATCTAGTGAACCGGTTCTCCAAGGAGCTGGACACGGTGGACTCCATGATCCCACAGGTCATCAAGATGTTCATGGGCTCACTCTTCAGCGTCATTGGAGCTGTCATCATCATTCTGATGGCCACACCCATCGCTGCTGTCATCGTCCCACCCTTGGGCCTTGTCTACTTCTTTGTGCAGGTGAGCGGCTGTCGCTCCCTTGTCTGCCTTGTCCCCTGAAGGGCTCGTGAGAATGTGGCCAGGCACTCAGCTCTGCTCGTCTGCTGTGAATATTTAAGTGGCTGTTTTGTCTGCAGTAGCCAGATGTGCTTGCTTTCCCGTCGGTGTCACTCATCTGAGATGTGTGTTAGGGGCAAAGCTCACAGCTATCGAGGTAGTTGTTATTAACCTGAAATACAGAATTCCACAGTGGAGACATGAACAACAGCAGCCTCATCAGGGTGAATGTTGATGCTCATAGCAGAGAGAGACACTGGTGTGGCCCTGTATGTCACTCAGCACCACAGGTAGGAGAGAAAGGTTAGAAGGGAAAGGAATATAGGTCTCTTTGAGCTACTTCCTGTTGAATAGGGTTGTCTGGTTCTTTGAGGCAATACCAGTCTCAGTCGTCAGGATATCCAGCAGTCTAGAACTAGCAATGGCAAACCCAGCGGCAGAATGAACCAGCAACACTGGGTGAGCACCAGCAGGGAGAGCAGCAACCTCTTCCTTCTTCAGAATTAAACTTTCTGCAGCTGGCTAAACCACGCCCCTGCTAGTGCACGAGACAGTTATAGCTAACAGCCCATATCCCACACCTGGGATTATAACAAAACATTCTCATAACATAACTGGGTTTTTTAAGATACAAAAACTCTTACCACAGTATTATCTGTTTATTGGTTCCTCGTAGCTTCCAGGAGGTGAAAAAGAAACTGGGATTTTCTGCTTTCAGCACTTGCTGAGCACTTGACTAGTGCAGGAACGGGGTGGATGTGGCGTCAATCTACAAGGATAAGTGAAGCAGGTCTTAAGGGTAGCATGCTTATGACTGTGGGGGGGGGGGCACAGAAAAGGAAGTGATAATGGTCTTCCTTCAGCATGGTGACAAGCACAGGACAGCAAGAGGAGGGCAGGTCCAGGTACATGGAGTTGGGGCCAAGTCAGCAAGGGACAGAAGTGACCCTGCTGAGGCAGGAAAGGAGATGAGACTTTCTCAGTCTCTGAACATGCCATAATGGGATAGAAAAAATGCTTGCAAGACCTCAACGCTTATATACAAATAACTAAACAGGTGTGCTGGATAGTATCATGTCAACTTGACACAAGCTAGTCACCTGAGAGGAGGGGACCTCAGCTGAGAAAATGGCTCCCAAGACTGGGCTGTCAGCCAGCCTTGGAGCATTACTTAGTGGTTGATGGAGGAGGGCCTAACCCGTTATGGTGGTGCTATTCCTGGGTTGGTGTGGTTCTACAAGAAAGCAGGCTGTGAAAGCCATGAACAAGCTAGTAAGCAGCACTCCATGGTTTTTGCATCAGCTCCTGCCTCCAGGTTCCTACCCTGCTCCAGTTCCTGTCCTCGCTGTTTGTTTGTTTGTCGAGGCAGGGTTTCCCTGTGCAGCCCTGGCTGTCCCGGAACTCCCTCCGTAGATCAGGCTGGCCCCAAACTCACAGAGATCTGCCTGCTTCTGCCTCCCAAGTGCTGGGATTAAAGGTGTGTGCCCTACCTGGTGTGCCCTCACTGGTTTTAATGATGAACTGTTATATGGAATTGTGAATGAAATAAACCCTTTGCTCCCCACGTTGCTTTTTGTCCTAGTGTTTTATCACAGCGTTAGTCATCCTAAGACAATAGGCAACTGAGTAAGAGCAGCAGCAGGTAAGGTAGCCCTCCCCAAGGAAGAGCACGCCAATTGTGTGTCCAGCGCCAAAGGTCAGCCCTGAAACTCTACATACAGGCAGCATTATTTGTATTCAAACAGGTTATATTTAAGAACATATATGTGCATGCATACACTTATGCTTATACGATAATGATTAGTGAAAGAAGAGGCCATGGATTTGAAGGAGAACAAGGATGGGCAAATGGGAGGGTGTGGAGTTTCCATGCTTGGGAGACTGCTGACTAGGCAGTTTTTCCTTCTGGTTTAATGGAGTCCATGGGGTTCCATGCTTGTTGATAACGTATTTGTGTGTGACATGTGTAACATGTGTACATGTAAATGTTAGACTCACACAGAAGAACCCATGGCTCTTACCTGTTGGCCCTCACAGCCCGCACACAGAAGAAACAAAAGCTAACACAGTGCAGTGACCTGGCCAGGTTTCTGTGTTGGTGGCCAACAAAGATTAAAGAGATCTGGCAGTCACAAAGGCTGTTTCTAAATCTGTACTGTTGGAAGAGGAAAGCCCCAAACATTTAGGGGCTTCTGAGAGGCCAGCCAGGCTGGAGGTTAGCTCAGGTCCATCCTGCTGCATCTTAGCCATGGGCCTAAAGAGGAGGTCACTTGTGCCTCGCTGTCTCCATCCAAAAGCAAGAAAGAGCACTGCCTAGGTATATAGGTAGGTGGCAGACAGGATCCACATCCAAGTAGCTGTGACTCTTGTCACTGACATTACTGTCCCATAGTTCACCAGGTAAACGGCACATCTCCAGTGATTTGGTCCCTAGAGGTATCAGCCATGTCTAGCTTTTCCTAGCATACCCCAGAATAGGCTGAGGTACCAGCACTGATTCTGTTTCTCTCACGCAGAGATTCTATGTGGCCTCCTCGCGACAACTGAAACGCCTGGAGTCTGTCAGCCGTTCCCCTGTGTACTCACACTTCAATGAGACCTTGCTGGGGGTCAGTGTCATCCGTGCCTTTGAGGAGCAGGAGCGCTTCATTCGCCAGAGTGACCTGAAAGTTGATGAGAACCAGAAGGCCTACTACCCCAGCATTGTGGCCAACAGGTGGTTGCAGTCCGTCAGTATGACAGAGGAGACCAGCTTGAGTGCCCAGTCCCTCAGCCTCCATTTCTTCTGGGGCAGAAAGGCCATCCAAAGTGGCACATGCCTGCAGAAAGATTGCCATGAATTGAAGCGGCCTTGATTACCTAGCAAATTCCAGGCCAGCTAGGCTGTAGAATGAGACCTTGTCTCAAAAATAAAGCAATCTAGGGCTGGGGAGATGGCTAGGTGGCTAAAATTGCTTACTGTGTAAGCATTTGTGTCTCTACAAACCTTGGCATTGTGGGTTCAGATGGGAGAAGTCCCAAGAGCTCAGTGTCCAACCTTGGAAATAGCAGCTTGTTTTTTCCTCATGTTGAAGTCCATCTCTTGCCAAGGGACTGATTTTATTTATTTATTTTATAAATATTATTACTATCATTTTGTGGTGGTGACTCTCAAAACCAGGGCCTTGTGCATGTCAGACTGATCCACCACTGAGCTCTGCCCCTGCCCCAAGATGGTCGTTTGCAAACAGCAGTGCCCCCTATAGTCGATGACATCTTAGGAATTTCCAGGGAATTGTGGTTTGACTTTAAAGATTTCCTAAGAAAAAGTCAGTCTTTCTAAAGCAAAACTTGAGGTTTCAGGATGGGGATTGCTTCTGGAGAATTCTGTTTTAGTCCCTGGGCAAGCCAGACTCAAGTCCCATAAGCCCTTGGTGTACTTACTCCCTTGCCCCATCCAGTTCTCACATCCTGGATGAGTGGTGCCCAGAAGGCCTTTCTCTAGAAGTGCTGGGGAATTAGCTCAGCTGGCAGAGGAGCCCAGCTCGGTCCCATGAGCTTGAAGCTGGGCATCTGTCTGTCTGATATACTCCTACATATCTGTCTGATATACTCCTGCATATCTCCTTACAGGTGGCTTGCTGTGCGCCTCGAGTGTGTGGGCAACTGCATTGTGCTGTTTGCGGCCTTGTGTGCAGTCATCGCCCGGCACAGCCTCAGTGCTGGCTTGGTGGGCCTGTCCGTGTCTTACTCACTGCAGGTACAAGACTCTTTCTTGGGCTGAATGATATCCTCATGGCAACCAGATTCTGAGTTCCTGGTCCCTGCAGGAGTGGGGAAGGAGAGGGCTTGAGTGGAGTTTAACAAGTAGGCCCAGAACCTGGTGGCTACTGCATAGCAATTCTGATACATGGCCCACATTCCTTATCAGTCAAAAGATTCTTAGTGACTTGATGCTTTCAAAGCTATGAATCTCCCTCTGAGTGCTATGTTAGTTGCAACTTTGGATATTTGTCATACTGAGTTCAAAATATTTTTTGGTGTGGTTGAGATGGATTATTACTCTGTAGCCCAGCCTGGTCTAGAATTTAGCATAATTCTCCTGCTTTAGTCTTTTGAAGCACAGGGATTAATTATGGACATGAACCATCATATGAAAAACTTCTAGTTTCAAAATATTTTCCAGTTTCCTATATGACTTCTCTTTCTACCTTTTCCCTTTCCTTCTCTTCTCTTCCCTCCCCTCCCTTCCCCTTTCCTACCTTCCCTTCCCTTTCCTTCCCCTCCTTGATTTCCCTCTTCTTCCTTCTCTTACCCTCCATTCCTCTTCCCTTCTGTCCCCTCCCTCTCCTACCTTCCCTTCCCCTCCCACCCCCCCTCCCCTCCCCCCCCCCCCCCCCCCTTCCCTCCCTTCCCTCCCCTCTCCTCCCCTCTCCTCCCCTCCCTTCCTTTCCCCTCCCTCCCTCCTTCCCCTCCTTCCTGGACGGTGTGCTACAGTGCACCTGTGGCTGTCAGAGGACAGCTGACAGAGCCAATTCTCCCCTGGTGCCTTGTCATGGTCCCAGAGGTAGAACTCAGGTCACTAGACTTCCTAAGCAAGTACTTTGCCCATAAAGCTTTCTCACAGCTCCTCATTTCTTTCTGACAATTTGTGTGGATCGTGTATCACCTTGAAAAATATGATCCCTAAGAGGTGTGGTGTGATGCACTCTGGATGATGGCTTTGGGTGGGTTACTCATTTCTGTATTGGAATGATATCATGATGCATAATTAATGAAAATGAAGTCACACTTCTCCCAAGAAACCCCACACAGCTCTCTCCACTGGCAGGTAACTGCATACTTGAATTGGCTGGTTCGAATGTCCTCTGAGATGGAGACCAACATTGTGGCTGTGGAGAGACTGAAGGAATATTCTGAAACAGAGAAGGAGGTAAGACAAGATCCCAGCCTGGCCCTCTGGTCTTAGCTTTCCAGACATCCCATCGGGTACCTTCCAGGCCCTCTTGGGCTTGCCCTGCCTGTTTTAACACTTGCTTAGAACTACCTTGTTTTAGAGGAAGTAAATCGTCCACATGTCCTGTTTTCCCCAAGATACTAAGTGTCTGTATATGAGATTTCAGGGCCTGTGGACTGGGTCACTTACTAAGGAACCATTTTCCTTGTGATTCTTTCCTTCACTAATGATGTCATAGAGAAAGCCTTCACACTGGTTGTTGTTCGAGGCTTATGACCATCTTATTAATTAAAATGGTTTCCCCACAACTAACAGATAAACATTCTCTTTCACTGCTTTCAACAGGCAATCTCTGCCTGCCAAAGCTGTCTGCTAATTTGCTATGTACGTTTACAGGGGCTCTTGTTATGAGGAATTAAACTGGAATCAAATTGCATTTGTGCAGTTTTCCTCATAAATTGAAGGATTAAGTACAAGTGGATTGGTTAGAAGTGTTAGAAGGAGGCTAGGGAGATAGCTTAGGGGGTAAAAGTGTGAGGACCTGAGTTCGGATCCCCAGAGCTGAGTTTGGCATCTTGCACTTGCTGACTCTTATCCCTTTTGTGATCCAGGCTCCTTGGCAAATCCAGGAGACAGCCCCACCCAGCACCTGGCCCCATGAAGGCCGTGTAGAGTTCCGGGACTACTGCTTGAGATATCGAGAGGACTTGGATTTGGTTCTCAAGCACATAAATGTCACCATCGAGGGTGGAGAAAAGGTGGGTGTGTACCATCCCCTATCCTCACCAACTTATAGTCAATGGAGTAAGGAGAAATTACTTACTGTGTGCCACCTTTCATTCCTACTGACTTAAGGTCCATCATGAACCCCTACATCAACCTGTAGTTAGTCCAGCTATAAGATTGAGAGGCTTTTACAGGGTGGAATTATGTAAATAAAAGATGCTGAGTGTATTCAACAGATGGCACATTGGACTGCTGAAGGACAAGGTCCATAGACATGCAGCTTTGCTTTGGGGAAACATTTGCATAAACTATAAATACTAAAAAGTCCGTGATATTTCATATAATGGTCCCTCTGCTTTTCTTGAATAGTTAGAACATGTAGTAGTCCTGGCCCAACCCCCACTAGGATCCCTCCAGTTCATCTCAGTTTCTCCTATGTGGTCTGTGTTCCTGTGTGATCTTTTTAAGGCGTTGAAGTTTGTAAACTCTAGAGTAATAATGTGATGTCACCATTGGCTAGTGGGTGGCTATAGGGACATAGGAAATTGTTGGGATTTTAGGACCTTCTTATGGTTCCAAGCTATTCCTGGAAGATGTAGACTATGACCCATAGAATTTTCTCAGAAACTTGGTTAGGGATCACCCTAGCTGTTTGCATCCTGTACATATTGATTTGTTAAACTGTCCATCCTCCTGGTCAGAGTGTTCTGTTCCCATGAGATAATCTCTGAGTCTTTATATGTTATGGGAATTCGTGCATAGGTGCTGGGCTGTGATAGATGTCGGGGGTGGGGGGGAGGGAGCCCATCTCAATCCCAGATGTAAAACATAGGAGAAAGAACTGTCACTGAACACTGGGAATGTCAGCCATTGGCTAGTAACTGGGATGCCCAGGTCATATCAGGGAGGTTCAGGGGCTTTGCTTGAATCTGAGGTGTTAACATGATTCAGGAAGGAATTCCTATCAGAGGAGAGAGGAACTATGTGGGAAACACCTCATTATTTTCTCACTCTAACTGAACATAACATAACTCAACTAAACATTCCTCTGTCTGTACTCTATCCCTTTGAGCATCTTTACTGACTTATAAAAAGTACTTAGTCTTTGGAAACCTGCAAAGCAAAGAGTGTTCTTTCTAACCTTTTGTCAAAGTAGCCCCTGAAAGTGGGTCCCAGAGAAAGTGGAGGGTGAACACCATGATGGTAGTTGGATAAACCAGATGACCACACAGCTCTGACATGGCAACCGGGTTGGGGAACACTGAATCTTCAGCATTTCTACCTCACCACAGCCCATTTCTGTGCTTCAGGTTGGCATCGTGGGTCGTACAGGAGCTGGGAAGTCATCTCTCACCTTGGGTTTGTTCCGGATCAATGAGTCTTCAGAAGGGGAAATCATCATTGACGGGGTGAACATTGCCAAGATTGGCCTGCACAACCTGCGCTTTAAGATCACCATTATTCCCCAGGTGGGTGAGGCTGCTGGGTCCTGCACCCTGGAGAGGAAGGGAGCAGAGCATGTGTGTGAAGGGCAGGAGCAGAGCATGTGTGTGAAGGGCAGGACAGTCTGTAGGAGTCATTTCTCTCCTATGTGTGGATTCTGAGGATTTAATTCAGGCTTTGTGCCTATAGTCACTGAGCCCATGACTATTTTTTTCCAGGTTTGACATCTGCATTTAATACTATATATAGACTTTATTCTTATGATGTGCAGCGATTTTCCTAGCATTTTCTTGGCATTAGGTGGTATATCATCTAGACATGGTATATCATCTATACAGGAGCTATGAGTAGGTTATGTGAAAATACTATTTCATACAAAGAACCAGAGATCTGTGGATTTTGGTGGTGGTATTGGATATGGTGGTGACTCTCTGCAGGAGTCAGTGTGCTAATCTCTAACACTTCCTGCAGGTAAGCTCCAAATATGAATTTTCTAAACCAGTCCCTGTGGGCAGCAGTTCCCTAATGCATTGCTTGTGGTTGTATTTTTCCTTAGGTTTCTGAGAGTCTCTTGGAGATGGGGTTGAGAGAGTGTATTAGTTACTTTTCTGTTGCTGTGATGAAACACCACCACTAAAAGAAGCATAGAGGATTTGCATATTAAAAGTTTGGAGAAGTTTTGCAAAATACTAGTTTTAGTCCAGTTAACCCTGGGTTTTTCAGGCATTTTCCATTACAGACAACCCAGAGTTCATTCTTTGGAGGGACTCTGAGACCTCTTTCTGTTCTGTGAACACTTTTTTTTTTTTTTTGGCTTTTCGAGACAGGGTTTCTCTGTGTAGCCCTGGCTGTCCTAGACTCGCTTTGTAGACCAGGCTGGCCTCGAACTCACAGAGATCCGCCTGCCTCTGCCTCCCGAGTGCTGGGATTAAAGGCATGCACCACTACGCCCGGCTTTCTGTGAACATCTTATGCCTTCCATCTGTGAGCTCCCCTTGCTCAGTGTGGTGTGATGGTCATATGCTGTTACTTTTCTGATAGTTGTGACAAAATACCTGATAGAAGCTGGGCGTGGTGGCACACACCTTCTATCCCAGCACTTGAGAGGCAGAGGCAGGTGGATCTCTGTGAGTTTGAGGTCAACCTGGTCTACAGAGTAAGTTCCAGGACAGCCAGGGCTTGTTACACAGAGAAATCCTGTCTCAAAGAACAACAACAACAAAAAAAAAACCTGATAGAATTGTGTGCACGAAGACAGGGTTATTTTATAGTGTCACAGGATTGCCATGTGCCATAGTAGGGAAAGCATGGTCACACAATAGGGTGTGTGTGGTGATGACTTCTCCATGTCAAGCAGTAAGGAAGTAGGGACCCAGCCATAATGAGAGGCAAGTCTGACCTTCAGAGGTTTCCCCAGCAACCTGCTTCTTTCAGCCAGGCCCTTAAAAGCTCTGTCTACAGCATCTCAAAACAACACCACCAACTAGGGAACAAGTGCTAAAAACACCAGTCTGTGGAGAACCTCTAGATCCAGGCCCTCATACATGCCATCTGCTGTTCTTGAACAGGATCCTGTTTTGTTCTCGGGTTCCCTCCGCATGAACCTGGACCCTTTCAGTCAGTATTCTGATGAAGAAGTCTGGATGGCCCTGGAGCTCGCTCACCTGAAGGGCTTTGTGTCAGCCTTGCCTGACAAGCTGAATCATGAGTGTGCAGAGGGTGGAGAGAACCTGAGGTAAGTAGGCAGGCGTGAGGTGGGTATGGGAAGGGTAGGCAGGTGTGAGGTGGCTATGGGAAGATTCCACCCTCTTTTCTCTGTGCTAGCTTCAGTTATCCATCACCAAGGCCGCCAGCCTCCATCCTGCTTTAATGCTAAGGTGGTCAGACAATGACTGGGCTGCTGATCTTCGCTGGGCACATTCATGGGACAGGGTTGGGAGCACAGCTGACTGTTGACTGACCTCAGTGGGATTGATGCTTACGCTTTTCATCCTCTAGCAGACTGGCCCAGGAGTGATGGCAGATGTGTAAGAGTGTACATGCTCAGTGTCCAGTCCCATGTCAAGCCTCTACTAGCCATTCATTGGCCAGCATCCCATTGACTAAGGCCAGGCCCATAGCTGAGTCCAGCCAGTGCTAAGGCCTCTGCAGCTCAATGAGATGGTGGATACTGAGCCACCTTTACTATCTTCTCTGTCACCCACACCAAACGGGCCTGATACTCTGAATATCCCCTCTGAGCCTTTTCTTGGGAATGATCGATCCTAAGCTCATTTCCAAATCTGTCGCAGGCATGGATATGGGGAGTGGGCTTGTTCTCCTGCCCAAAGCCCACCCCAGACTGTCCGCTAGCCTTCTCCCCTTCAGACCTGGTTCAGGATCAGGGTAATTTGAGCCCCTGTCTCTGGGCTTTTCTCTCTTCCTAGTGTGGGGCAGCGACAGCTTGTGTGCCTGGCCAGGGCTCTTCTGAGGAAAACGAAGATTCTAGTGTTGGATGAGGCTACAGCAGCTGTGGACCTAGAGACAGATGACCTCATTCAGTCTACCATCCGGACACAGTTTGAAAGCTGCACTGTACTCACTATTGCTCATCGGCTTAATACCATCATGGACTATACAAGGTGAGGCCCCAGAGTGTATCCGTGGGCTGCAGGGTCAACCTGTTTACAGTGACTCATCCGCTCGTCTCTGTCCTTGTGCTCAGGGGCAGCCCCAATTGGGGGGGGACTCTCTGTCATGGGAAGAACCAGGTTACCCAGCATTATTTCAGTCACATATTTACATGCATGAAGAGTCTGCTATGTGCCCCACATTATTCTGGACTCTGGGATCCCCTGTCAAACAAGGCTTAAGGACCTGGACACTTAATTAGGAGAGAGGGACAATGATCACAGCAAACACTGATTTCAGAGTGTGGAACATGCTAGGTATAAGTAATGACAAGGAGGTGGGAGGGCAGGTACCAATTGATCCCATTTCTCCAGCCCCTAGAGGCTGTACTTCTTTCTGCAGACATTGGATGCATGTCTTTGCTGCATAATGCTAACATCTGCATCCCTTCCCACACAGGGTGATTGTCCTGGACAAAGGAGAAGTTCGGGAGTGTGGCGCCCCCTCTGAGCTCCTACAGCAGAGGGGCATCTTCTATAGCATGGCCAAGGATGCTGGCTTGGTGTGAACCGAGCTCTGTCATATCTAGTAAGAACTATGGGGGCTGCATCCCAGCATCGAGGGGTGAGCCCCACCCTGGGAATTGAAGCTTCTCAGACAAAAACCAAAAAATAAAAAGAAAACCAAACTAAAAAGAAACAAAACACACAAAGTAACAGTGGCCATTAGGCCCCACCTGGATCTGACCTTGAAGGGACTGGGAGACAGATGCACCCCACATCAAACACACGTCTGGCCTCTGGCACCACTGTAAGGCTCCCTGGAAGTTCACCATGCTCCTGTTGCAGCCACGGCAGGGTCTTGGGCAGCTAAACACACTAGTGACCGAACACGAGGCCCTGCCTCATGTCTCTTCAAACACACTCTTGGATGCCAAGTCTGGGAGCCTCTCCTGGCCCTGCCAGCTCTTCTATCACCTCCACAGTCCTGTTGGTTCCAGAAGAGTGCTTGTCTTCAGGCCTGCAGTTGAAAGCATGGGAACCGAAACAACCAACCAACCAAAAGAAAAAGAAAAAAACCCTGTTGCCTCTGGTCTTCAGGCACTCTGGCCCTGCTCCCTGCACCCAGAACAGCTCTCACAGAACTTGCTCTAGAGACAGCCTTGTGAAGGGACCTGGCAAGGCAGTCCAGGCAACACTGCCCCCACAGGGGCTTACACTCTGCCCCACCATCCCTCCCTTGCCTTCTGCCTCTTCCTGTCCATCTCCAGGGACGATTTACTCCTCGCAGAAAGAAGGTCTGTGATTAGTTACGAGCAGCAAAAGTAAGAGCACGAGAGATGGTACCAAAGATAGAGCCAGAGTCCCTGCAGGGCACAAGACCATTCGCAAAGAGCAATGATTTCTTTCTTCTCCCGATTTTTGAGCATTGTTCCAGGGAGAAAGACGGTCCCAAGGCTCTTCTAAGGAAGAAAATTAGGTGTCTAGGGAGGAAGGACTAGACTCTAGGAGTAACCATGCGGTATGAATCCTTCAAAGTGGTCTTCTAGGTGTTTGGGTCACACACCAGAGAGAGACCCCTCCATGGGCAGAGAGAACTCACTGCCAGCCACAGTTCACACTTGCTATGAACGGGCAGAGAGAACTCTTTGCCAGCCACAGTTCACACTTGCTATGAACGGGCAGAGAGAACTCACTGCCAGCCACAGTTCATACTTGCTAAGAATTCCGACCCTGATTTCTGTCCCAGAGAAGCTTCTTTTCCTTTAGATGGCAATATATGTATTTATTTTTTTTTTCTAAGTTAATACCATCCTTTCACGTTAAAGAACCCAGATTTCTCCTGAGAGTCTTTTGTAATGACACTGGAAATGTGAATATTTGCAAATAATTTACAGTAAAGAAAAATGTTTCTTTCTAAACAACCATTTTATTTTCTTTTGGGCACAAAGGTTTCCAGCCTCCACTCTGGAAGAACCAGGTGAGGACAGCTCTGTATCCTGCCTGCTCTCCATAGTGGCAGGGTAGGACTCTTGGAGAGGTGACTCAGCAGTTAAGAGTGCTTGCTCCTCTTGAACAGGACTGAAGTTCAGGTCCCAGCACCTGCTTCCGGTGGCTTACAATTGCCTGTATCTCTAGCTCCAAGGGATACACTGCCCTCTTCTGGGCAAACAAATTAAAAATAAAAAATGGGGGAGGTCAGGGTAAGAGCTGCCTGGGGTCTGGCAGTGATGACAAAGTACACAAATACCTCAGCATGAGTCTCACTGTCATTTTTGATCATGTGACGGGGCATAGCCACTTAAGCTGTGGGCCTCAGCTCTGTCTGCATAAGGTGGCCAAGTTCAGGGTCTGAGATGAAAGTCACAGTGGCCCAAATACTTCTTTGTACTGGGGTGGGGCTGATCTGCAATAACAATGCTTAAGATCTTGGGAAATGGGACTGGCGAGATGGCTCAGTTGGTAAAGTACTTGCCATCTGGGCATGGGACCCTGCGTTGCAATCCTCAACATAAAAGCCACATATAACAGTGGGGCTCTCTGGCCAGCCTAGCTAAGTCAGTGAACTTGTTCAGTGACAGGATAAGATAGGGGCTGGACTGGGAATTAAGAGTACATGCTGCTCTTTCAGAGGACCCAGCTTCAATCCCAGCACCCACATTGGGCAGCTCAGAACTGCCTGTGACTTGAGTTTTTTGGCCTCTGAGGTCACCTGCATTCATGTGCACATAAACACAAACTTACACACATATACATGATAAATAAAATGAATCAAAAAAAAAAGCAAAAAGATAGGCTGGAGAGATGGATTAGTGGTTAAGATCACTGGCCATTCTTTTAGAGGACCTGAATTCAATTTCTGGTACCTACATGGCAGCTTACAACTCAAACTAAATAATTCCAGTTTCTTCTGGCCTCTGAGCACCAGATGTGAACATTGTGCATGGACAGACATGCAGACAAAATACTCATACATATAAAATACATTTAAAAATACCAAACATTAGCCTCTGAGCTATATGTGCACAGAAAATAGACGCACGTGCTTGGCAGTCTCCACGGAGAGTCCAGCCCCTCCAGAGTAGAAACCCACATTGGTTTCTTGGCCTTGCCACTCAAGGGCTGGCTTCTGGGTCTCCTTAGCAGGGGTTTGAAGAATGTGCATGACAACCAGCCTCTCTTCCATTTCTAAAACTGGAAGGGATACTTGTGTCTCCTCACAGACCATTGGCAAAGCCATCCACATACATGGCCACAACCAAAACACAAAGGAAGCAGGGAAATGTGCTGACAGAAGGGCATTCTCTCCCCATCCTCCCTCTGAGTGCTGCAGGGTTTGGACAGGGGGATAGTGAGACTTGGGTTCTGGCATTCTGAGTTGGTCTACCGTGAGTGTTGGCAGTGAAGAATAACCCGCTAGGGGATGGCAAACTGCCACACCCTAAGACCATGCTACAGGCGCATGTGTACTTCCATTACTGTCACTCACTGAAACCATTGATTTGCCGCAGGAACAAACCAGGAAGGGGACTATGCCAAAGCAGTGGGCGTGGGGAGCCCTGACAGTAAGACTCGGGATCACCTGGGCCTTGCTTATGGGCAGTGTTTCTGAACCTCTCAGTACCAGGCCGATCCTCAACAGGCTTCAAAGCTTACTAAGAGCGGGGGTAGGGCACTGGGTTCTGGAGTCAAGTTTAATCTGCCTTTTAAAGAATTTACTAAAGAAAGTAATCAAATTCTCAGATCAGGACTTGAGAGTACAGGAGAAAAAGGGAGCTCCCCGGGCTCTCCCAATGCCTGTCCTTGACCATCCCACCCAGCCACACAGTCTGTCTTCTGCCCAGCAACCATACCAACTCTGAATACATGAATCAATGGTGTAACTCCTGTCACATCCTCCTGTGTCCTCACCCAGCTCCTGTTCAAGCTGGCTTTGCTTCATGGGCCTCTGCTGTGTTTTCTAGAGCGCCTCCTGCAGCTCCCACACAGAGCCTAGGCCCATTGTCACAAAAGCAAGGCCTCTTGAATGTGACCTATCTAGGAACTATAGATCCTGCCCTGGTGCCACAGAGATCACGCTGCTGGCTGGGGTTTAATGAATATGAAGCAACTTGAGAAAAACACCTGGTACAGTGCCTGGACTCGGAGACCACTTGCCATCAGAATGGTTGTATTATCTAGTACCTCCTGGTCCTTACTTCACCCAGTCAGTATGTACTGAGTGTCCATGTTTTGCACTTTGCAAGGTTCTGGAGATACAACAGACAAACCTACAACTTCTTAAGCTAATCTCTCAGTTCATGAAGGAAAGGAAGCTTCCCCTAACCTCTGCCCTTGAGGTGGGAGTCTAGGAGGGAAGTCAGTTCTGAGCATGTGCTGAGGAGGTAAGGAGGCCTGATTGGCTTGAAAGGTGAGCTGCTGGGCAGAGATTGGCCTTAAAATAATTCTCTAGCCTCAGTTTTCTGACAAAGGGATTCAGTGACTGTCAGTACATCCACAAAGAAAGGAAGGAAGGAAGGAGTGCCTGCCTCTGGCTGAGTTACCTGAATGGCTATGTGATCTGGATTTACATCCGTGCCTGGCACACAGCTTATCTGTAGTGAGGAAGACAGCTCTGGTACAGTTTGTTAGCACTAGGCCTGCAGGGGGGTGGGAAGGTATCCTGAGACTCTTTGAGCCCAGGAACCACACAGCTCTGAGGGGGAAGGGTATACCCAGTCAAAGTGTTAAAGCTTTGAGGAAGGTATCCTGGGACTCAGAAGCTCAGGAAACACAGCTCTTTTAGGTGGGACAATGTTCCAGTGGAAGGGTATTGTAAAGCTCAGAGCTCAGAAACCACACAGCTCTGAGAGGAGGAGGCTTCCTCAACAGAGATGTTGCAGCTCACTTGAAGGAGTAGCCTCACCCCCAGCTAAGCTGAGGAGCTGGGGCTGAGCCCCAACCGTGTCTTCTCTGCTTCTTGGCTTCTTTGCTTCTTCCCCACGACTAATGAAAATGATGGAGTCTCAGCAAGCAGCAAATCTCATAAAAGATATTTTATTGGAGGGTGGGGAATAAATTCAGGGTGTGACTGCCTTCTGTTCCCAGGAGAGGACAGCAAGGAATGGAAGACTCTCAGACCTTATGTAGGATTTAGAGGGGCCGTGGCTGTCTAGGGCAGGGATTTCCAAAATGAGGGTTGGTGGGCCTTCAAATCCTGATCTTGGGGGAGCTAAGGGATTGGTGAGGTTTTATTCACCTAAAATTAGCATAAATCTGGGAGGGGTGCCAGCTGAGGAGTTGGGGACTGTTAGAGGCTGAAGCTGCCATTGTGACTGGTGTAGGGGAAGGGCCTATTAACTTAAACCTAGGTGATTAACACAAACTTGAACTTCCTTAACTAAAATGAATTAGTACTAAAGGGTCAGACTCCTAGTCCTGGTTAAAACTCCCAGCTTCCAATCAGAAATAAAGCTGCTGAGAGACAAGCAACATCTGCTTATCCTAATATAAGAGATAGGGCCTCTTGAAAAACCTCAAGAGATCTGTAGAATATGGTGTTGAACCCGCGAGGGGCTCCCCGAATCCTGACACCCAGAGACCACCAATGCCCTCGATTCGCTGTAATAGACAAGAGGTTTATTTAAGCTGACACACCAGGGTTCAACTCCCCCGTAGAGGAATGAACCCCGTAAAATGGCTCTCGGGCCCTTTAAATACACAAGCGGCTACAAAAAGGTGGGAGCACCAAGGAGTAGCTTTTTTTAGCCCGCCAGGCAACAGCCACAGGTGGTGATAAAGGAACAAAGAGTATGTTAAGTTAGGGGAGTGGGGAGTGTAGGCGAGGGATCCAGAGGGGAGTCTGAACAAACCGGCCAGCTATACAAGCTTTGTTATTTTCAAGGACTGAGTTCTGTGGAAGGTTTCCAGAAGGAGTGAGGTCAGGGTCTCACCACAGAGGAGAAGGCCATGTATTCATTAATTTTTACAGTCTTACATTGGCATTCAAAGATGTTTTCGTAACTTTAGATTTTTTTGTATCGAGACATATCAACTCCTGACAGCACCCCCTATCCTACCCCAAGTAGAAGATGAGCATCGAAGAATCTCCAGTGGGAGATGATTGAATTAGTGGCAAGCCTATCTCTTGGTAGGAAAAGCCCCTTGCTCCAACTGTAGACAGAATGCTGTCCAAAGAGGACAAAACTTGGAAGCAGGTAAGTCGACAGCCTAGCTCTGCCAAGACAGGGTAGGCAAGTCCTTCATAACCCCTGCTCTACAATCAATGTCTGTCAGAGAAACGGGGCCAAACGACTGAAGATCGATGCTGTAATGTATGGAGAGAAAATGGGAAATGTCCAGGCAGCCACTGGTATGTCATTTCTTAGTTTTGGAAGCTTCAGGCTCTATACTTCCTATAAAATCAGATATATTTATCCCTCTCAGGTCTCTGAGGTGGTTGAAGAATAGATAGCTAGAGTCTCATAATTAAATTTTGAGTTGTTTAGGAATCAAGAGAGTGTTATAGATCTAAGAAGATGCTTTTAAAATTGTGTTGCAAGTTAGTATGAATGTTGAGTCAGATATAGAACTTTAAACTCATGGAGACGGTTAGATAGTGGAATGTTAAAGTCAGGTACCAAATACATATGGACTGGACATTGGGAATGTATGCTAAGCCATATAACCCTCATAACTGTGGCTTAATTACCTCTTGTTTTGTATTTATTATTATAAGAGAAAGAGCCATTTGTTGGACTGAAAGGGGAAACTGTAGGGGGAAATAAGATATACTTTAAACTTAAAAAAAAAGGGGGAAGAGGATGGGGGGTTGAGGGTGGGAGGGTGGGACTGGAAGGGGGTATAGGGAGGGGACTGTGATTGAGATGTAACTTGAAGAAAAAAAAAACTCCCAGCTTCCCTGGGAGTATGGTTACATTATACACATTGTTGCCACAGAGATGGCCACTGGAGCACAGGCCTCTCAGTCAGCTGAAGCCCTAATTGAAGACTCCTATGTTGCTGGCTCCAGCTTCCCAGTGTTTTCCTCAGCCCCCTGGAGTCCCGAGGTGTAACTGTATTACCCAGGGTAGTTGTAGGGCTGGAGGAGACACCCAGGGAAAGATGGGGGGGTGGGCAGAGGCAAAACTTGAAACAGTGGGACCTGGCTGCTGGGGCTCCTCAGGTGGAGACCTGGACACTTCCTTCAAATGTATATAAAGTTAACAAAGTCTGTGGCAGGAAAGTCTTTCTCCGCGAGACTTGGAGAGGAGGTGCTGCCACTGTGGGCGGCTCCCTTGAGGACTGTAAGCTGAGGCAGGACAGATGTCTTGGTGGACTGTTTTTTGATGAATTGCTGCCACAGTCGCTTTGATTTCAGCTGCAGTGGTGGCAGCTGCAACCTGCCTACACCTTGGCTGGAGGGATTAATGGCTGGATCACCCTGCTGGCTGACCTGGTGCTTCCATGTGCTGGCCACCCTCTATTCCTAGACCAGTTTGTCTTCCACCGAATCTCTGAGGCATCCCCAGCTGGACTTAGAGACAAACAGCAGCCTTTGCCTGAGTCCAGGCAGTGGAATGACAGGTTGAGTGCTGTGTTGCCCATCTCTGCTTCTCCCAGACAGAAGTGCCAACAGGACCTGGATGACTAGAAGTCCAAAGTAGGGATACAAGGTCACTGGACACCTTGTATCTCTACTTTCTAGTTTCAGTTTCCTCTTCTGCACAACAAAGGCAGCATGGTGATGAGACTGACTTTTTGTCATATGGAAAGCCTCTTAATGACTTTACTTATAAATGGGGACCTACCTGGGCTGAAGGGGAACCCTAAAACCCTGTATCAGAGAAGCTCCAGGACATGGGTGGGATAGAACAGGCCCTGTACCCTTGAAGCAGGTAGGAGTCCACTCCTGACCACAACATAGTAATTGCCATGTATCCGTGAGTAATGGATGGTACTAGGGCAGATTAGACCACTGATGGGGCCCCAGTATGGGAACTGCTTTGCCACAGTGATAGAGGGACATCTCTGAGTAGAACCTCATGATACTGTTCAATAATAGTATGCACAGAACCCACCAGCCCTGGTCCGCAGCCAACAGTGGCAGTGATGTTGCCAATAACAGTTATGAATCAAAGTGGGTATAGTAGGCACAAGCCGGATGCTGAGGCAGGAGGAACTTCAGCCTGAGCCCAGCCTAGGCTGGATAGTGGGACTCACAATTTTACAATTTTAAATAGGTGCAGAACTGAATCCAGAGCTGGGGATGTAATGCAGTTGGTAGAGTGCTTGCCTAGCATGCACAAAGCCTTGGGTTTGAGCCCTATAAACAAGGCATGGTGACACAAGCCTGTAACATTAGCACTTCGGAGGTGGAGACAAGAGCATCCTCAGCTACAAAGAGAGTTTAAGGCCAGTGTGAGCTATGTGAAACACTGTCTCACAAAACAGAAAAAAAAAAGCCCTGGATACATACACACAATACAGGAAATGTGAACGTGCTCAGTTGATCTTGTCCTAGAGTTGGACATCCATGGAACAAACAAGTCAGAGGGTTCTCTGTGTGATTTCTTAAAACTGTGTGTGAAATCCTACAAGGACCTCAAAATAAGGGGAGTTGGTCAATGTGCACACTATCACCAGGTTCTGGCACACACCCTGACCAGCCTGGGCTGCTTGTAGACTTGATGCAGACGCTAGAGCTTCAGGGTGAGTGGCTGTGTAGGTCTTGCTCAGGCCAGTCTGCACATGCTGGGTCCTCAGGTCTGATACTCCAATAGTCCATCACTTTCTCTGCCATATCCCTCCCATAGAGGAGTCTAGATTGGACATCCAGTGGAGCACCAAGGGCCCCTGGGTCTCTGACATCTCTGGCCACTGCAGACTCTGTGACTGGCTCCAATGGATCTTTCTGGGCCAGCAGCTGGGCTGGACTGCTATTCTCTGTCACCTACTCCTCACCCATTACCAGCACTTTGGAAGGAAGAGGTACATGGGACAGTTCTTGGGAGAACAGCTGAGGGCACAGCTCTTCTCCAAATTTGCTCTCTAGATGTCTGACTTCCTGAGCAGCTTCCTGGAAGCACAGGTCCTAGGCCACGTTCCTTCCCCCTGGGGTCTTGGTTATGCCCTGGGCACAGTGGGCCCTTTATGATTCATCCCAGGACAGAGCCAGATGAACATGTTATATGCCTCCATCATCCTGTGCGTCACTGTCAGGAGGAACACCTTATCTGGTACAGTCTGTCACAGACCACTGGCATTGAGTGATGATCAGTACTGTGCACTTAGTAAATCAGTACCCAAGGGTTTCCTTCATTTCCAGCTCTGTCCATGGGTTTATTGGAGGCAGTGGCTTCGTCCAGTACAAAGATCTCGGTTTTCCAGAGAAGAGCACATGGCAGGCACAGAAGCTGCTTCTGACCCATGCGTTGAATAAGTTGCATGGTTAGACCAGGTAGATGTCATCAGTTAGAATAGGCTTTTCCAGCTGTTGATGCCCCCACAATGAGGCCCAAAGTCTACAGGGCTTGAAAAATTCAATTTCTATTGTCGTGTAGGTTAACTGTGGGCAAGTCATTTACACCATCTGTGCCCTGATTTCCCAACCTGTAAAATGGCTCTCCTTCTTTCCTTCCTTCCTTCCTTTTCTTACTTCCTTCCCTTCCCTTCCTTCCTTTCTTCCTTTCCTCCCTTCCTTACCTTTCTTCCTTCCTTCCCTTCTCTTCCTTCATTTCCCTTCCTTCCTTTTCTTCGTTCCTTCCTTCCTTTCTTTCCTTTTTTTATTTCCTTCCTTTACTTCCTTTCTTTCCTTCTTTTATTTCCTTCTTTCCTTCCTTCCTTTCCTTATCTTTCTTTCCTTTCCTTCCTTCCTTTCCTTTATTCTCTTCCCTCCTTCCTTCCCTTCCTTTCCTTTTCTTCCTTCCTTTCCTTTGTTTTCCCTTCCTTTCCTTTCCCTTCCTTCCTTCCCTCCTTTCCTTTCCTTTCCCTTCCTTCCTTCCTTCCTTCTTTCCTTCCTTCCTTCCTTCCTTCCTTCCTTCCTTCCTTCCTTCCTTCCTTCCTT
>CAJQZJ010033039.1:3727578-3745230 GCA_907164525.1 Lophiomys imhausi | reverse complement strand
CTTCCTTCCTTCCTTCCTTCCTTCCTTCCTTCCTTCCTTCCTTCCTTTCCTTCCTTCTTCTTGCATGTGCACTGTGCATACACGTGTGGACACACAGCTGCAGATGTATGTGTGTTCACATGTGTGTGCAGGCCAGAAGTTGACATCAGATTCTTCCTCAGTCACTCTCCACTTAATTTACAGAAGCAGGGTCTCTCTCTGAACCCAGATCTGGCTGAGTTAGTTAGTCTGGCTAGCCAGTTTGTCCCTGGGATCTCTTGTCTCTGACTCCTGAGCACTAAGATTGTAGGCAACTGCTACACACACACCACCTGGCATTTACATGGGTGCTGGTCACAGCCCATGAACATCAATCACCTCAGTCCCTGATTTCCAGTCCTCTCCTATAGTCTCCAGCCACTGCTGTCACAGCATGTTAAGTGTTTAAAGGTGGATAATGCCACCTTCTTGTTTTGTTTGTTTCAGACCAGGTATGACTATGTAGCTATCAATGTCCTGAAGCATACTCAAAGATCTGCCTGACTCTGCCTTCTGAGTCTGGTCTGAAAAGTATGAAACACAATGCCTTTAAACAAACAAACAAACAATGCCTCACTGTGTAGTTCACACTGGCTTCAAACTTGAAATCTTCCTGCCTCAGTGTCCTGAATGCTGGGATCACAAGCCTGCACCATCAGGCCCAGCTATGTATCAGAGTACTTCACAGTGCTAAGCTGTATTACATTCAGGAAAGGCTGTGGGCCAACCTCTATACACTGTAGTGCAGTGGTAAGACATTTTACTCAGCACATACAAGGCCCTGGGTTAATTTTACTGAAAAATAAAATATGATGATAAAGTTTATGTTATATGTATCTCATGCTTAAAATATTTTAGCAAAGCACATTACTGGAGAGATTACTCAGTGATCAAAATGTCTGCTGTACAAGCATGAGGACCCAAGTTCAGATCCTCAACACCACATAAAGTCTAGACACAATGGCATGCACCTGTAATCCCAGCTCTGGGGAAGCAGAAATAGGAGGATCCCTGGGTCTAGCAGAATCCATGATCTCCAGGTTCAGTGAGAGAGCCTGTCTCAAAAACTAAGCTGGAGAGCAATAAAGGAATACACCCAAGGTTGAACTTTGGTACACAGACACTCTCTCTAGGAAATGAACACACCATATCACTTAGCTCCAATAAATGTGAAATCAGTGTCAAATATATAGCATAGTATTTTTGTAGCAAAAAATAAAGTGGGACAGAGTCTAGATTGGAGTTTTCCATGGGAAAAGGAACATGGTGAAGAGATTCTGTGGCTTGGAAATGTAGCAAAGGATTGGAACCTGGACTGGAAGAGGAGGGTTGAGGAGCCCCTGGAGTCTGCTCAGAGCCCAGAAATATCCCTGCCGGTCCTTCCATTGATGGATAGCCATATTTCAGGCCATCTTCCTGGTCAGTGCATTCATATTGCAGCTGGCTTGGTGATCTTGCTATGAAGGCCTTGGGCTGCACTGTTTCCAGGGCTACCCAAATGCCTTCATCTGTGTGCTCCTGAAGCAGGACCAGATTCATCTGTAGAGAGCCTGGGAATAGGACAGGGTCCTGGCAGGAAGAATGCTGGGTCAGAACAGGGCCATGCCAAAACTTCCACCTCCTCTCCACAGTCCTAGGCTTCACCTGAAAGATGATGGTGATTCAGAACCACAGTGTGTGCAGCCCCACATGGGCAACGGGGACCCTATTGGTCCAGACACCACCCTCAGTTGCCAACTGAAGCTGCAGCAGGTCCCCAACCAGGAAGGACTTTCTGGCCCCTGTCATGTTCACAAAGTCCACCTGCTAGGTAACAGGAGGGTGAGGCCCACACCAAGCAAGTCTTCTCCAGTCTTTGGAGTTCATGAATATGAAAGATTTTTTTTTTTCTGCATGAGACTTGTCCCCCTACTCATCATCCTTTTAGCCTGCCTGCTTCAACACAATCATCCATCAGTCTATCCCGTCTTCTATCTGGGCATTCTCTAGCCTCCCCTCCACCAGGCATTTTTGCCTCTTGCCTTTCCTCTATGTTCTAGCCTCCTCCATCACTCTCCATTCTTCTAGTCATACTCTCCAGTAACCCCACACTCTGTCAAATTTGTGCCTCCTCCTTCTAGCTCTTATTCTTTTTTCTTTATTTTTATTTTTTTTTTTTTTTGGTTTTTCGAGACAGGGTTTCTCTGTTTAACAGCTCTGGCTGTCCTGGACTCGCTTTGTAGACCAGGCTGGCCTCGAACTAGCAAAGATCCGCCTGCCTCTGCCTCCCAAGTGCTGGGATT
This sequence comes from Lophiomys imhausi, assembly GCA_907164525.1. Taxonomy (NCBI): domain Eukaryota; kingdom Metazoa; phylum Chordata; class Mammalia; order Rodentia; family Muridae; genus Lophiomys; species Lophiomys imhausi. Next base: position 3,742,930 of record CAJQZJ010033039.1, on the reverse strand, counting down.
AAAGGCGTGCACCACCACCGCCCGGCTTCTTATTCTTTTTTCTACCCATCCATCGGTCCATCCATTTTTTTTCTTCATGCACTTCAAATCTTTCTAGTCATTCCCCACCATATCCATTCATTTCATCCTTTCCTATGCCCTATCCTCTTTTGTATATTCCTTATCCATCCTTCTATGCAGCCCAACATTCCCCTCATTAGGAGACATCAAGGTAAATGAAGCCCAAGTACAGGAAGCCACCCCCAGAGGCAGATCTAGGCAGGAGAGAAGCCCATTAAGGGAGTGCTGGATAGGAATCTAAGTAACATAGTTAGGGTCTCAAACTTGGTTCTCATAAGGATGTATTGGGAGGGGCACTTACCTTCCCTCCTCCATGGATCTTTAGGGACATACTTTGCACAGCCAGTGGCAGCTCTGGTCACTATCCCAACTCAAAGTCCCAGAACTAGATCTATCTCCCACAAGGATACGGAGGCTGAAATACGCAGGTGGACAACCTCCAGGGAGCCTGGGTCAGGGTGGGCATGGATAAGAGGAACTGTCCTCCCAAGATTTTCAACAGTGTCTTGCCTCGCAGAGCCTCAAGCTTCTGAGATACACTGATACTACAAAACACACACGCATGCCCACTACAACAATGCATGTGGATCTACTGTACAGACGTTTACACAGATACAGTAGTAGAGACATTCTCACTGATAGACTGGTACAGAAGTGCACATGTGCTGTTTTAAAAAAAACAGAAATCCCAGGTGTTTGATTTTACCCATGAAGACTCAGGACCCAGACGCTGGGTGAAAGCCTGCTAGCTCAGAGAGGCAGAGAAAGCACCCAGCTGACCTTCCTACTCCACCAACGTCCCAGAAGGAAAAAACCCTGCTAGCTCACCCAGCTGACTTTCTTACTCAGCTGACAGCTCAGAAGGATGTCTCCTCCTCCACACCATCTTAAATACCCTCCAGCTAAATCTCTCTCCTTTCTGTTTTCTTGTGTTCACTCCTTGTCAGCTGGTTGCTTGCTTCTGCCTCTTGACCTAAGGTTGACTTTATTTAGCTCTTGGATTAAAGGTCTGTGTTAGGGCTGAGCCACACCACAAGTACTTGTTTACAGGGGGAAAAAAAAAGCTCTAGAATCAAGGGCTGAGCCAAACACAATTAGAAACAGATTTTTCCAGTTCACAGTCTCAGGGATTACAATGTGTTCAAATATCCTGAAACACACATGATTGAGTCAGTATACTATACTAGTACAGCAATACTCATGGATGTATTAATAAAGAAGTATGCATGATTTTACTAGTAGAGAAGTTATTACAGATGCACTTGCACAACTTTACATAAGGATATACTAGTACACATAAACACACAGGTGCACTATTGCCGAAGGACAGAGGGATATATTTCCATACCAGGACTTATGGATGTACTACTAAACAAACACCCAAAGAAATACTAGACAGCCGGGTGTGGTGGCGCATGCCTTTAATCCCAGCACTCGGGAGGTGGAGGCAGGCGGATCTCTGTGAGTTTGAGGCCAGCCTGGTCTACAAAGTGAGTCCAGGACAGCCAGGGCTATGCAAAGAAACCCTGTCTCAAAAAATAAAAATAAAAAAGAGGGGGGTGGGGATTTAGCTCAGTGGTAGAGCGCTGGTTCAGTCCTCAGCTCTGGAAAAAAAAAAGACAAAATAACAAAAAACAAAAAGAAGAAGAAGAACAACAACAACAACTAGTCAGGAGTACACATGGATACCTGCACAGAACACTGCACATGGATGCACTGGTATAGCAGCACATGCATATCTTTTACTAAAGCACTGAACATCAGTGACTTAGAAAAACTAAAAGTGCTACTGTCATTACAGAAACACACAGTGACATCAGTGTAGAATGCTCTACATCCACACAAGTACATCCTTGTTTAAAACTATCAAAAAACATCCATGTGCAATACTGTAAGCATATTCAGATTTGCTGCTTTCTAGTACATCGATGAGCCATGCTGTTCCAGTACATTTATGTATACTGCAGGAATAGCAATGTTTGCTACTGTACCTGTACATCCATGTGCATGGCTGTAGTAGTATATTCATGTGTGCGCTTTTCTAATACTTACCTGCAAAATGATCAAGGGAAGAGGGAGAAAGAACAGAGAGATAAATGGGATAGAGTAGGAAGAGAAAGGGGAGAAAAAAAGGAGAGGGTAGAAAGAGAGGGTGGAGAGAGGAGAGAATGTAACTTGTGAAAGTGGGGGCACAGGAGAGAGAGGGGAGAGTGAAAGGAGAAAGAGAAGTGAAAAGATAGGAGAAAGCATAGAGAGAGAGAAGAGAGAAAGGGAAAAGAGAGGAGAGAGAACAGGAAGAAAGTGAAGACAGAAAGACTGTGGAGAGAGTGAGTAGAGAAATGCAGGAGAGGAGAGAATTGAGAAAAGATAGAACGGGCAGATAGATTGACAAATAGATCGACAGATACATAGATAGATACATCGACAGATAGATAGACAAACAGATAGATGATAGATAGATAGATAGATAGATAGATGATAGATAGACAGGCAGATAGATGATAGAGTGGAAGAGCAGGGGGGAGAAAGCCTGAGGGAAAGAGAGAAAGGGGATAGAACAGAGAAGAGAAAGTGGTAGAGATGGGGAGGAGAGAAGAGAGAGAGAAAGATGTGTGAGGGATGAGAGGATGAGAACAAGAGAAATGGGTGAAAGAGGAGAAAACAGGGAAAAGGCTTCAAGAGGGTTGAGAGGGGGTTTGTGAGAGGGGCAAAAGAAGGTTAGAAGAAAAGCAGGGATTGGATGGAAAGAGGTCTAGGACAGAGGGAAAGGAGACTGGGGATAAAAGGGGGAGACTGAGAGGAGAGAGAGGAGACAGAGTGTAAGGAGAGAATGAGGTGACAGAAATAAGAGAGAGGAGAGATAGAGTGGAAAGAGGAAAGAGATGGGAGAAAGATTTAGGAGAGTTGAGAGACTGGTGAGAGAAAAGGGGGAAATGGAGGAGAGAGATGAAAAGAGAAGGAGAGATAGAGGAGGGAGAGGGTAATTAGGAGAGAAGAGAGTGTGAGAGAGGAAAGAGAGGGGAGAGAAATTAAAGAGGGCAGAGAGGAATAAGAAAGGAAAGAGTGAGCACAGAAAAAGTAATGGTAAGGAAAAAGATAGAAGGGAGAGAAAAGAGAAAAATTGATATAGTCAAGTTGACAACCAAGAGTAGCCATCACATTGGCAAAACAAATATTCTACTAATGCATCCATCATATTCTATGAGCATTTTCAGCAAAGCAGATGGGTTTATTTGCACAGCTCTGAATTTGCCTGCATTAAAATGGTGGTGTACTCCCTGCAAATATGCAGGCCAATGTGGTGAGGGAAGCTGTAAGGATCCCACAAAACAGCCACCTCAAATGGCTATTAGGAGTTAGCAATAGTTTAAGTTTGAAGTGTCAGTTGAAGTGACGTAATATTTTTAAGATAAGCAGAAGGCGACTTAGCATAGCTAACAGCTGCTTATCAGAACTTGGTTGGAGAGCAAAGGCGGCCGCACTACCCAGGGCGCAACCCTGGTTACCAGGTTACCAGGGTGTAATCCTGGTGGTAGACGTATAAATATTGGTAGTTTGAAACAGGAAAACCTGCACCATGGCTCCTACAGTTTGCTGTGGATTGCCACTAGTCGCCACTTTGACAGACAATTCCCAAACATCAGAGAAAAGCCCTCAACACCTCAGCAATGACCGCACCACTGCTACCATAGACTGAGACAAGAGAGAGAAAGAGCTGAGCCTGCTTCCCAGGTCAAGCCCACTGCATGGTTAAGCTCTCATTGTCACAACAAAGAAGGCAACCGCGTCCCCAAGCCCTTACCTGTGGACCCTAAGCCTAAGGATCAGGTTCAGTATGTGGCTATGTTAGGGTTAAGTTTAGGACTCACTGGAACTGGGATTGCTGGGATGATTGCTGTGTTTATGTGCATTTATTGTTGTTTATGCTTAATTGTAGTAAATACTAAAACCTGACCAACTCTGCCTCTGGTATGATCCTTTTAGCCTTCTTTCCCTGAAATCATAGGGGAGTTCTGTGTGCTCATGACAGAAGCAAATATATTAACTGTAAATTTTCACCTCTCCCTCTTCTCCTCCAGATTAAATCCTCTTTCTCATTCCCACCTCTGCAGCAGAACACCTGTGGCAGCCTCCCCCTACTTTTCTAGTGGACACTATTGATTTTCCCTGCCTAACCTCCCTCCTGCGCTTTTATCCCACACTCTTACTCCACAAGTATTCCCCTGGAGCCTATAGGCCAATATGACCAGGAAAGCAAGTAGACTAACTTCTCTCTCCTGTGAAACCCCCAACCTCCACCCAGCCCATACCCAGTGTTAAATGTTAGCTCCCAATACCCAGAAACACATTTTACTTGGAGCCCTCAGTGGCCATAACTATCAGGATTCCAGACAAATTTCCTACCAGACAACACACAGCCACAATTCTCTCATAAGAGCCAGCGAGTACACAGAAGGAACAAAAGACCAACCAGCAAAGACAAGATCAGATATTAGCACATAGAATTATAGTCTTCCCAAACCCACATTCCTAGATGATAGTGTCAAAACACATTCAGTAACAGCCAGGACTAGATGTCTTCACTGTCGTCCAGCAACCTACTACACCAGGCCCTGAGTATTGCAACATAGGAGAAGGACAAGTAAAAGACCTTAAAGCTGCCTTTTTTGCATATGATAGAGGTCCTTAGAGAGGAAATTAATAAATGACTTAAAGAAATCTATGAAAACACAATCAGTGGAAGGAAATGAATGAAACTGTTCAAGACTTGAAATTAGAGATTGAATCAATAAGGATCACACAAACTGAAGGAAATCTGTAAATAAAAATTTTAGGAACTTGAACAGGAACCACAGAGGCAGGCCCCACCAACAGAACACAAGAGATAGAAGAAAGAATCCCAGGCATTGAGGCAATGAAGATACAATAGAAAAATTGGATACATCGGTCAAATAAAACATTAAATCTAAAAAATTTCTGACATGAAACACCCTGGAAAATCTGGGACACAATGAAAAGTCCAAATCTAAGAATAATTTGAATAGAGGAAGGAGAAGAATCTCAGCTCAAAGGCCAAGAAAATATTGTCAACAAAGTTATAGGGGGGAAAAAATTCCCTAACCTAAAGAAGGAATTGCCTATGAAAGTACAAAAAGTATACAGAACACCAAATAGACTGAGCCAGAAATGAAAGTCCCCTCAGGACATATAAAACATTGAACGTACCAAACAAAGAATATGAAAATCTGAAAGGGAAAAAGACCAAGAACATTTAAAGACAGACCTATTAGAATTGCACCTGACTTCTCAACAGAGACTCCAAAAACCTGAAGGGGCTGAACAGATGTGTTACATATTCTAAGAGCCCAGAGTAGTATTCTCAGCAAAACTTTCAATCACCATACATAGAGAAATGAAGAAATTCCATGATAAAAACCAAATTTAAGCAACATCTATCTATCTATCTTCTATCTATCTATTCATCTATCTATCTCCACACCTTACATAAAGTGCTATAAGTAAAATTCCAACCTAAAGAGGTTACCTACAACCAAGAAGACAAAGGGAATAAATAATCCCAGACCAGCAAAGTTAACAGAAGGGAATCACACACACACACACACACACACACACACACACACACACACACACACTACTGTAGAAAATAATTAAATTACATTGGGTGCTATTTGTAGAAATAATTAATTAAATTGTTTACTAGTGTTTAGGTTATATGTAATTGGTTGCCATCCATTAATCCTTAAGCCACCATTATAAATGAGCACACAGACACCACATGCATTTTAACAAGCCTTGGCCTGAATTGAGCAATCTTGGCCCACCTAAGCTAGCTCTTAATTCTATTACCCAAATGTGACCCCATATATACATATATCCCCTTGAACTGCCATTCTACATACTAGGCCGATGTTCCTGGCCATGTGGAATGAGGGTTTTTTTTCTCTAACCCATGGCATGTGTGTCCCCCTTCTTCCTGATCCTGGCTGGAATGAACTAATCCTCTGTGTAAAATGTATGGTTCCTGTTCTAATCTCAGGAAGTCCCACCTTTCTCTGTCTTTGCCCAATCTCAGGCCTCAGCATTTCATTTAACTAATAAGAGACAATGTAAATAATAGACAGCAACCAGGACCAATTAATTAACATTTAGAATGCTTAACACCACCCCATCACACCACCACCACCACCAGCAGCACCACCAAAACAGGAATCAACAATCATTGGTCATTGATATCCCTCAACATAAATGAGGGTCTCAATTCTCCAATAAAATGACACAAACTACTAATAGAATGGATGTGAAAACAAGATCAATCCTTCTGCTACATCCAAGAAACACACCTGAAACATTAAGTACACATATCACCTCAGGATAAAAGACTGGAAAAAGATATTCCAAGCAAATGGACCTAAGAAACAAGCTGGTATAGTCATTTCAATATCTAATAAAGTAAACTTTAAATCAGAGCTAATCAGAAGAGATGGAAGGACACTACATATTTATCAAAGCACACAAGGGCACTCAAGTTTGTAAAAGAAACACTACTATAGCTTAAATCACATATTGAGCCTCACACACTGATATTGGGAAACTTCTCTCTTGCCAATAGACGGGTCATCCAGACAAAAACCAAATAAAATCTGGAGCTAACTGATGTTATAAACCAAATGGATCTAACACATTTACAGAACATTTCACCCAAACATAAGAGAATATACCTTCTCAGCACCTCATGGAACTTTCTCCAAAAATCCACATATCAGATAAAAAGCAACTCACAACAGATACAAGAAAATAGACATAACATCATGCATCCTACCATATCGCCATGGATTAAGGCTGGATATCAATAACAACAGAAAACTTATAAACTCATGAAAATTTAACAATTCAACTAAATGAAAATACAGAAATAATGAAAGTGATTAAAGACTTTCAAAAATTGAATGAAAATGAACACCTGAGATAGCCAAACTTATGGAACCTGTGAGGGTGGTTCTTGTGGGGAATTTCTGATGATAAGGTTGAAGTCTGGCATTACTGGAAAGTCTCTGAATTTGATGCCAAATGATAGACTTCCCCTTTTCAGCAGAACTCCTTCCTCCACCTGTTCTGAAGAAACGTCAGATCCTTGTAGGAGTGTCATGTAGCTCAAGCCTTTCCCGATAAGAAACCTGCCCAGCAAACACTTGCTAATTAAATCTGTTAGTGCCTTGGCTTGTAGCCAATGACATTTTTTCTATGCCTCTAGCCCTACCTGGAACTCTTCCCCTACCCCCACTACCCATGGGACAATTAGATACTGGATTTCCTTTCTTCTGATAGGTCCATACCCAGCAAATCAAACATATTCACCTCCAAAACCCCTCCCCACTGTCCAAAGGTTTATAATGCCCCTGATTCATAAAATAAACTCCTTTTCTCCATTCTTCCAGCATGACCACCCAAGGCTTGGCTGTTTATTTTGAGCTTGGGAAGGAAGTGCTGTTCTTTCCATGAAGAATTTGCTGCCACTGCTGCCCAGCCAGGTTCACATTTCAATAACTGCTGCTGGTCACCCCAGTGGCCTCCTCTGAAGCTTCCATTTCTCCTGCGCACACACACCAGTTAACACAGTGCTCCTCTGTGGTGACTGCCTATTGCTGGCTGTCCCTGAAGCAGCCTCTAACCGAGCCCAAACAAACCAGACTCCCAAAGCTGCTTGACTTGGTCCAGTAGCTCCAAGCTCCTTGAAGCTGCCTGGCTGGGTGCCAGAAGTTCAGCTAAGAGAGCTGGCAACTTTTTGCCACATGCATTACAGTTAGGACAATCCTAACTCTCCTGCTTGCTTATTAAAAGGGTTGTAACCCTTGGGCATTGGTGAAAACCCTTTCTCTCACATCTCTAGGATATCCTGCGGCACGGATTCTGACCAGAGTTTCACTCTTTTCTGCCCCGAAACCAACTGAGCTCAGAACTTCTGGTGGAGAAGTGTGCAAAAGACCCGGGCTCTCCTCAAGCCACCGAATGGCAGGTTCTAAGAGAAAAATTCATAGCACTAAGTGCCTACATAAATAATTGGAGGAACCTCATACTAGCAACGTAATAGCACAGCTGCAAGCTCTAGAACACAAAGAAGAAGAAATCACACCTAAAAAGAGTAGATGACAAGAAATAATCAAACTCAGTGCGGAAGTCAATAAAATAGAAACAACAACAGGAAAACAGTACAAAGAATCAATGACACAGAGTTGGTCGAGTAAATAATTGATTGAGATACACTTATCCAAATTAACTAAAAGACAGAGAGGTTTTTTTAGTTTAAAATTTACTTTTTTCCCTTTTTTAAAAAAGATTTTTGGGCTGGAGAGATGGCTCAGAGGTTAAGAGCACTGGCTGTTCTTCCAAAGGTCCTGAGTTCAATTCCCAGCAACCACATGGTGGCTCACAACCATCTACATTGAAATCTGGTGCCCGGGCATATATGTAGAGCAAATACTGTATACATAATAAATAAATAAATGTTTAAAAAAATAAAATAAAAAAGATTTTTTTGTTTATTTTTTATTCCAATCACCATCTCCCTCCCTCTCTTCCTCCTAGTTCCAACCTCTCACCCACTTCTCCCATACCCTCCCCCACAAATACCATCACACTCTGGCACATCAAACTGCATCAGGACAAAGTGTCTCTTCTTCCATCAAGGTAAGATAAGGTAGCTCTCCTAGGAAAATGAGATCTAGAGGGAGGCAACATCATCTAAGTCTGGGATAGACCCTTTTCCAATTTTTAAGGGATCCACTTGAGGACCAAGCAGCTTCATATGTAATGGGCCTAGGACCAGTCCTTGCAAGCTCTTTGCTTGGTGGTTCAGTCTCTTTGAGCCCCCTTTTGTCTCAATTAATTGGCTATGTGGGTCTTCTTGTGGTGTCCTTATCTTTCCAACTTCCTCAAACCTTCCCCTAACTTTTCCTCAAGACTCCCTGATTTTTGCCTAATATTTGGCTGTGGGTCTCTGCATCTGTTTCCATTATCTGCTGGATAATCGGATGACAGCAACATTGGGTTCTTGTCTTCTCTCAAACCATTCCTCTCGTTTCCTCTCCTCTTTTCCTCTCCTCTCTTCTCTTCACCTCTCTTCTCCTCTCAAACCATTCCTCTCCTCTCCTCAATAACCTCTCCACTTCTCTATTCTCATCTCCTCTCGAACCTTTCTAATCTTCTCCTCTCAAACCTCTCCTCTCCTCACTTCGCTCGAACTTCTTGTGCCCTCTTCTCCTGTATCCTCTGCTCTCAAAACTCTCTTTCCATCTTCTCTTCTCCTTTCCACTCCTCTTCACTCTTCTCTCCTTTCAAAATTCTCCTCCCCTTTCCTCTCTTTCAATCCTCTCCTCCCTTATGGAGCATCTCCTCTCCTCACCTCTCCTCTCTTCTCCTGTCTCTGCTCTCAAACCTTTCCTTTTGAACTTCTCTCCTCTCTTCTCCTCTCCTCTCCTCTCAAACCTTTCTATTCCTCTTCTCTCAAACCTCTCCTCTCATGTCCTCTAGTCTCCTCTCCCCTCGAACCTCTTCTCTTCTATCTTCTCTTTTCAATCATCTCCTTTCCTCGTTTCTTGTACCTCTCCTCTCCTCTCTCCCAATCCTCTCCTCTTGAACATCTCCTCTCCTCTCCTCTCTTTTCCTCTCCTCTCTTTTTACTACTCTCCTCTCCTATAGAAACTCTCTTCTCTACTTCCCTCTACTTTCCTCATGAACTTCTTTTCTCCTTTTCTCATGAGCCTCTCCTCTCTTCTCCTTTCCTCTACTCTCAAACCTCTCCTCTACTCTACTCTTCAACTTTTCCTCTCATCTCCTATCATCTCAAATCTCTCCTCTCCTCACCTCTCTTCTTCTCCAACCACTCCTCTCCTTTCCTCTAGAACCTCTCTTCTCATCACCTCTCCTCTCCTCTCAAATCTTTTCTTTTTGATCATCTCCTTTCCTCTCTTCTTGTACTTCTCTTCTCCTCTCATTTCCTCACGAATGTATCCTATCCTCTTCTATCTAACCGTTCCTTTCCTCTCCACTCTTCTCATCTCTCCTCTCTTCTCCTTTTGAATCACTCCTCTAGTCTCCTCTCTTCTCCTCTCCTCTCCTCTTGAATCTCTCTTCTTCATTTCTCTCAAACTTCTCTCCTCTCTTCTCCTCTCATTTCCTCTCCTCTCTTATTATCTGCTTTCTGCTGCTTTCCAATCCTCTGTTCTCAAACTTCTCCTCTCCTCTATTCCTCAACTTCTCCTCTCATCTCCTATCCTCTCAAACATCTCCTATCCTCACCACTCCTGTGGAATTTCTCTTCTCTTCTCCTCTGATCTCAAACCTCTCTTATTTTTTTTTTTTTTTGGTTTTTCGAGACAGGGTTTCTCTGTGTATTTCTGGCTGTCCTGGACTCACTTTGTAGACCAGGCTGGCCTCGAACTCACAGAGATCCGCCTATCTCTGCCTCCCGAGTGCTGGGATTAAAGGCATGCGCCACCACGCCCGGCTTCAAACCTCTCTTATTGAACCTTTCCTCTCCTCTCGAATCTCCCCTTTACTCTCATCTCCTATCTAACCTCTCCTCTTCTTTCCTCTCAAACTATTACTCTCCTCTCTTCTCTTCACTTCTCATCTCCTCTCTTCTCCTCTCCTATAGAACCTATTTCTATTCCTCTCCCATCAAACCTCTCCTCTTGAACCTCTCCTCTCATGTTCTTCTTGAACCCCTTCTCACCTATATACTCTTTTGATCATCTCTTTACTCTCTCCTCATACCTCTCCTCTTCTCTACCTTCCTCTCCTCTCAAATCTCCCCTCTCCTCTCTTCTTCTGTCATCTCCTTTCTGCTCCTCTCCTCTCCTTTCTTCCTTTCTCCTCTCCTCTCCTCTCCGTCATCTCCTATCATCTCCTTTCTGCTACTCTCCAATACTCTCCTCTCTAACCTCTGATTGCCTCTCTTTTCCTCTCCTCTCTTCTTCTTTCCTCTCCTCTTCTCTCAAACACCTCCTCTGCTCTCCTCTCTTCTCTTCTCTCAAAATTCTCCTCTCCTCTCCTCACCTCTTTTCTCCTCTCCACTCCTCTTGATCCTCTCCTCTCCACTCTTCTGCTCTCAAACCTCTTCTCTCCTTTTCTGTTTTCCCTTCTCATCTTGACCCTCTCCTCTCCTCTCTTCTCTAAGCTCTCCTTTTGAACCTCTCCTGTCATCATCTCCTGAAAGCTAAAAGAATCTTCCCATAGGGATTGTGTGTACTTCAAAGAAAATGGTAGTATTATCTTATCTGGCTCTCTATCATATGTTCTCCTTGCTAGATCTCTGGCTTTGAGGAAAAATCTAAAGACAATCTCAGATTTAGAGGTTGCTTTATGTAAATCTGAATGTGCCTGGTTGGGCCATAACAAGGGACCAGATTGCCATATGACTCCTAACACCCCTTTGAGGGTCCACATGATAATTGCTGATAGAGGCTTCTTGGGGTCATGCTGGTCCAGGCTTGCCATGGATAGGCAGGTCATGACTTTTTGAAGAAATTCTTTGGCCTCTTGTATAAGCCTAATTTTTGCAGAAGTACTGTCAGGGCCTTCCAAAAGGAAGAAGAGGTGTCTCATCTCCTGATCTGGTATGGGTAGGAAGGGTTTCAGCCAATTAATAGTCCTACATAGTTGCTTTAGTTCCACAATGGTCTCTTTTTGTGAGATTAGAGCTAGCGGTCTAACAATATTAGACCTTTCAGCAATAGAGAACGTAGAAAGGCATATGGGGGCACTGTTTGAATCTTCTCTGGGGAAACTTGTAGGTTAAGTTTCCCCAAGCTGTCCAGTATCTGGGTGGTAATTTATTGAGGTAGGAAAGATCTGAATGTGCCAGCATGATATCATCCATGTAGTGGATAACTAGGATGTCCTTGGGAATAACTTGCATAGCTGCAGCAACATAAAGCTGGCAGATAGTGGGGCTATTTTTCAAACCCTGAAGTAAAACTGTCCATTGATACCTTTTGGCTGGTCTTTGCATATTATGCCCCCAAACAGTAAATGCAAAGCAGCATCTATCTTCTTGTGCCATGGGAATCTGGAAAAGGCAGTCTTATATATCCAGAACTGCAATGTAATGGGAGGATGGAACGGTGCTGGGTGTGGCAAGCCAGCTTGATTAGTCCTCATTTTCTCTATCTGTTCATTAATGGCCCACAAATCTTGTAATAATTTATATTTCCCTGATTTCTTTTTAATAATGAATATAGGGGTATTATGCCTGCCAGTTGAGTGTTCTAAGTGACCCAACCGATCTATAATAGGACATTGGTCTACCCATACATCGGCTTCAGAGAGCCAGGGCAGTGGTATAGGGTCAGGTACCTTGATGGAATCAGACTTTGGGTGGCAGTGGGCCTTAGAACTGGGGGTGGGCCTCGGAGACCTGGCCTGATAGGTCAAGATCATCATGAGCCACAATATTATCATAGAAGGCCCTGCCATCAGTTGTGATTACAACCCCCATATCGTCAAGGTTATCTCTCCCCCCTAGGGTCCAGGGGACATCAGCAACAATAGGGGAGAACTATCCCCAGTTGGCATCCAAATCCTTGCATTTGACTGGGTGCAATGTAGGTAGATGCTGGCCTCCTACACCAATGATGATTGGCCCTGCCTTGAACTTCCAATGAGGGAAGGGAGGGTGGGCAGTGTGGGGGTGGGCTTCTGCCTCAGGTATAATGGTGACATCTGCATCAGCGTCCACTACCCCTTTTACTGGGGTCCCATCTAGGTAAATAGTCATCATAGGGGACTGAGGGAACACAGGCAGAGTCCAAGAGATGCTAGACCTGTGCTGTTCCACTCTTACTGTCATGGCTGAGGAGTCCCCCATTTGAAGTTTGAAGGGCCAGACTGGTTGGAGGAAGATGATTGGGACCTACAGTCTTTGGACCAATGAAATCTTTTGCTTCATTTTGGGCATTTAGTTCAGGGCCTAGCACTAGGGCACTCTCTGCGGAGGTGTCCTTGTTTACCACAGTTCCAGGAGATCCTATCTGGAGGGTCTGCCTGTTGAGACTGAGCTAGAACCATTCTCTCCATTAGGAGGGCATCGATTGAAGCCATTGGAGCTACAATAGGACCTGTCCCACGGTCAAGATCCCTAGTAGCAAGTACCCACCTGTGAATGTCCTCATTGCGGACAGCTGCCACTGCATTAGGAGTTGGGGCATTAAGCCCTTCTCAAGTTAATTGCTTAATCATTAAGTCCTGTGTGGGGCCTGGATCCAACCTACATTCCACCTCTTCAGTAATTCTGGAGAGGAAGTCATTAGTGACTCCCCCAGTGCTGGCTAGGAAACAGGCAGATGGGTCATGGGGAGTACGTGCCTTAAGAGCTCTGAAGGCCAGATCAGAGAGCTGTTGAAAGTAAGCATGCAATCCAATAGTGGCTTGGGAGATAGGATCAATATAATTGCCACGGCCAGTCAGCATCTCCAGGGTAATATTAAGACCATACTGGATATTGAGACGCTTGTGCCTCTGTCTGATTGCTATACACTGAACGCCAGTTTAAAAATACGGTGGGCTCTAGGACTGTTTTGAGGAGTGTATACCAATAATAATGGACTTGTAATTGGATGGACCATTGGCACAGAACTTGTTCAAAATAAGGGGAGTCAGATCCGGATTCACTGGCAGCCTTTCTGATGAATGCTAGGTCAGTGCGTGGGAATGTTTGGGGCATGAGGGCCAGGTTGTATACTCCGGAGAGGAGGGGCGAGTGACAGGAGGATTAACGGGGAGGCGTTCCTCCTCCATAGCTTCTGCTGGCCAAGGATATTTAGGGACAGGCTTCTGGGACAGGCTGAAGTCCCTGGTGGACACAGTAGGGGCGTGGTCATCTCTGCCTTGCTCCTCGCCAAACCGCTCTGGGCAGACTAATGTTCCCACTGAACGGGTCCTTTCTGGGGGTGGGGAGGCATGGTCAGTGCTGCCGCGCGCTCTATGCCAAACTGCTAGGGCAGACGAAAGGTCCCGCTGAACCAGGCCTTTAGTTTTGTTTGGGCGGAGTGCGGCCAGAGCTGCCCCTGCTCTCTAGAGCGCAAACAAACTGTGGCTGCTGTGGGGGGCAGGGTGAAGGATTCCCCCCCCTCCCCGCTTCCAGCCGGCTGTGTGCCAGCCTGAGTTTAGCCGGGGAGGGAGCAGAGATAGCATTCATTCACTTCTGCAGCGTCTTCCTTATCAATCTCCTCCGTGGTTTTAAGGACTGCAGGAGGGGTTGTTATGGGCAGGCTCACAGTCTTTCTCTTGGCAAAGCTTATTGTGAGCATCAATTCCATCCTCCGGAGAGGGAGATTTTTTTAAATATAGGGTTTATTTATTTATTTTTTTGTTTTGTTTTTGTTTTTCGAGACAGGGTTTCTCTGTGTAGCCCTGGCTGTCCTGGACTCAATTTGTAGACCAGGATGGCCTCGAACTCGCAAAGATCCGCCTGCCTCTGCCTCCCAAGTGCTGGGATTAAAGGCGTGCGCCACCACTGCCCGGCGATTTTAAACTGCCAATAATGCCCAGCAGTAAGAGAACGAAGGGAATGGGCGGGGCCATGCCCGACTGTGCTTCCCTTTTCCTCGATGGCCCTAATTAAAAGTTTTAGACACGCATGCGCTTGTTGCTCAGTGGCAGGCTTTGTTCTCCTGCTGAGAAGTGTATAGGAGTGGACAGGAGAGGATAGGCGAGTGCAGCTGGGAACAAGAAAGTACAGGAGAGGACAAGAGAAGGAAAGATAGGACGTAGGGAGAGGATAATAGAGTAGAGGAATGGCAGGAAAGGACAGGAGAAGAATGGAGAGGACAGATGAAGATAAGATAGGGCAGGACATTACAGCAGTGGAGTACAGAAGAGGATAGTCGAAGGGAGGAATGGATAGGAGCGGACAGGAGAAGACAGGACTGGATAGCAGAGGATATGTGTAGACAGGAGAGGACATGAAAGTACAGGAGAGAACAGGAGTGTAGAGGAGAGGATAGAGAAGAGGATAGGAGAGGAAAGAAGAGGACAGGAGAGGAAAGAAGAGGACAGGAGCGGCCTTGAGAGGATAAGAGTGAGCAGGAGAGGACAAGAGAGGACAGGAGTGAAGAGCAGTTTAGGAGAAGAAAGAGGAAGACTGAAGGAGAGGACAGGAGAATACAAGAGAGGATAGGATAGGAAAGGAGAAGATAGGATTAGAGGATTGGAGAGGATAAGAGAGCAGAGGAGAGGACAGAATGGGATAGGAGAGGAGAGGACAGAATGGGAT
>CAJQZJ010033039.1:3710616-3727568 GCA_907164525.1 Lophiomys imhausi | reverse complement strand
AATGGGATAGGAGAGGAGAGGACAGAATGGGATAGGAGAGGAGAGGAGTCAACAGCAGTTGAGCAGAGGATAGAGGGCAGAAGGAGATAGGATTTTTAAAAAGCAGAGGACTTGAGGGGACAGTAGAAGACATTAGTGGACAAGAGAGGACAGGAGTGGAAAGGAGAGAACAGGAGTAGAGAGGAGTGGACAGGAGAGTAAACGAGTTCAAGGGAGTACACGATAGGACAGGAGAGGATAAAGGGATAGGTCAAGAGAGAACAGGAGAGGACAGGATGTGAAGAGAGGACAGAAGGATAGGAGAAGAGAGGACATGAGTGGAGAGGAGACAACAGGACAGAAGATAGGAGGAGAAGATAGAGGAAGTAGAGGATAAGAGAGGAAAGAACAGGATACAAGAGCTTAGGAGGAGAGTACATGTCAGGAGTGGAGAGGAGATGACAGAAGAGGATAGGAGTGGACAGTAAAAGACAGAAAAAGATAGGAGTAATCAGGGAGGAAAGGAGAGGATAAGAGTGGACATGAAAGAACATAAGAGGACAGGAGAGGAGAGGAGAGGACAGGAGTGAACAGGAATGGATAGGAGAGGGAGGAGAAGACAGGAAGGAGTACAGGGAAGGACGGGAAAGTACAGTAGTAGACAGAAGAGGACATAAGAGGATAGGAGAGGAGGAGAGAACAAGAGAGGGCAGAACTCAGTGTTCTTGCTGCCCACTTCCTGCCATCTTTCCAGGCACCTTTCTCAGTATTCAGGTCTCAGCTCAGCTACCATCTTCTAAATTGCCAGTGACCGTTTGAGCTACAGGACAGGACCTCTTCTCGTCCTTTCTCATTCCTATTTTATAAGCTGAACCGTGCTCATCCCTCACTCAAGTTGAAGACCTAACTTTGTAGAAAATGGCTAATCAATAAAATTATTTACCAGCATTTATATTATAGTTAATTGGATGGTGGATGTTAATCCTTAACGGTCCATTATAAAATGAGCACAAAGACACCTTATGGATTTTAACAAGCCTTGGCCTGGACTGTGCCGTCCTAGCCCATCTAAGCTAGCCCTTAATTCTATTACCCAAATATGACCCCATATATACATACGTCCCCTTAGACTGTTATTCTCTGTGCTATGCTGATGTTCCAGACCACATGGAATGATTTTCTTTCATCTAACCCCATGGCATGTGTCCTCCTTCCTGCTCTGGCTTCCTCTGTCAACCTCTCTGCTTCAGAAGATGAGCACCTTAGTCCTTCCTACCTCTGTCTTTGCCCAATCTCAGGCCTCAGCATTTATTTAACCAATCAGAGAAAATGGTTAACAAGAAGGGTAACATAACTTCACTTGGTGTACAACAAGCATCCTTCTGGGAGCAGGTAAATTAACATTGAGAATGCATAACATCACCCCATCACCTAACTCTCAGTTACCTCTAGATGTGACTGTATTTGGAAATAGAGTCCTTTAAGGAGCTGAGAAAGTACAAGTAGGGTCACTAGGGTGGCCCCTGATCCAGTAGTGTGACTGGTGTCCTTATATGAAGAGAAGACAGGGACACACACAGAGATGTATAGAGGGAAGACCATGTGAAGACCCCAAAAGAACACAGTCATTTCCAAGCCAAGGAGAGAGTCCTCAGAAGAAACTAACTTTGACATGTATGAAATTGTCAAACAGTGAGAAAGGATATTCCATTAAAAAAAGAAGAGCCAGTCATGGGGGCACATACCTGTAATCCCAGCATTGGAGAGGCAGAGGCAGGTAGATCTCTATGAGTTTATGGCCAGCCTGGTCTACATAGACAGTTCTAGGCCATCCAGGGGTACACAAAAAGAAGGAGGAGGAGGAGGTATTAACTCATTGTTCTTGGACTTCTGGCCTCCTTTTTTGCAAGTGACTGTCACTGAAGCTACCCAGTCTACAGGACTCCACCACAGCAGCCATAGCAAACTCCTTCATTCCTTTCCTTGCCTTTATTTTCTGTCTACTCACACATGGCAGCCAGCGTGTGTTAAGTGCTGAGCCCCAGGAGTGGGCTCTGTCAGGGGCAACCTCAAGGTGGCAGCTGTGTTGAGCTGATGTCAATGCTGAAGCCTCGAGCTCTCAGCAGAAGCTGTGGAAGCAGTGTGAGTTTTGTGGCAGCTGGTACTAAAGGCCAGCTTGGTTTAAGTTTGTGGTAGAAAAAGGACAGAGGTGACTAGAGCTGAGTCAGGCAGGGAAAGGAGCCTTCCACCTTTGATGGCACCTGGGATATCTCTAATTCCCTCCATCAGTTGGCTTCTCTCTATCTGGCTGGCTGGGCTGCCAGGACACTCTTAATGGGGTTTTGCCTAAAGCCTGGCAAGGGAGAGTGTGCAAGCCAGCAATTGGTGTGTTGCTGCCCTTGATCCCATTTTATTTGTCGGCCAGGTTTTGACGAGCTTGTCTATTGTCTATTAAGTTGGAAGGAGTGGGTTTGTAAAATGGCTGAGGCATATGTTGGGTACCTCCTGATCACGCTGGAAATGAAGGACCAGCTGCAGACAGCTAAGGAGTTAGCTGCAGATAGCCACAGTCCTTTGGTCCAGAACTGGAAAGTGTTCTGTCACCTATGTAGGGGCTGATAGGTTAATATAAGTTAGATTTAGTGAATACCTAAGTTTCTGATACAGTCTCTTAATTCGGGGCATGAAGATCAACTGCTGTGAGCAATTAGCTTATCAGCTTATGGAAGAAGTCAGGTGAAATGAGGGGAGTCTCTTTGGACTGAAAAACAAGGTTGAAGCCAGGTGAAACAAGGAAAGACTTTATGACCTGGCATTGCTTTCAACTGCTAAGTGGGCAGAGCCCAAATTAAGCTGAAGCTGGTGGAACAAGGAGTGATCCTGTTTAAGGACAAGTGGATGACGCCAGAGAGGCGCGTGCGTGCTAAGCCCCCCATACGAGAGAGCTCCGAGAGTACTGCTGGGGAAAGTGCTGGTAGACCAATGGCCCAATTTCCCTGAGGCAGAAGGAAGCCGGTGAGCAAAGAAAGCCTGAGCAAGACACCAAAAGGCCAAGGACTGGACCCTGTGGCTCAGCTTTTGCCTAGAGGGGTTTGATCTGTCCGAACAGTGGCCTAGGGGAAACTGTGCCTGGCCTTAAGGACTGAGGCAGAGCAGCTGAGTTGGTGATTCAAAAGAAGTAAGTTGGCCTGCAGACGGCTGGAGTCTCCCACAGAACCAACTACCCTGACGAACCTGCATCTGAGAGATCCAGAAGAAGGACTGCTAAGTGTGTTAAAGAATCTACAACAAATACTGTGTTCCTGACGACTGAGGACCTGCCCCAGAGACTGTATCATTCTAAAAGGTTATGAAAGTAGTTGTTATGATTATCAATAGGTTTAGTGGATAGGTTAAAGGGGTTGTAGGAATTTATAGGATTAATAGTTAAGAAATTGCTGGTGTTTGTTATAAGTGAATTTAGTAATAAATAAATAAGAGTTAAATAAATAATAATTTAAAAGTTCGGTTACACACCTATGCTCACTTTCTGTCCCTAAGGTTCCAGGTTCCCAACTCAGAAGTCAGCTATGAGCATCATATACAACAGATGTCCCTGGATCAGCCCCACTTCTCACTTGTCAACTGGACATATTGACAGGATTCAGTCACAGGCAGAACTGGGAAACTTGCTGTGGACCAAATGTGACAAGTGGAAAGATCTTTTGCTTTTCTTTTTCCTGATTGTTCTATTAGTCTTCTCTCTATTAGCATTGCTGGCAATGTGTTTTTGTTTCTATTTTCCCAGGGCTTCAAGTTTTGTGGGGCATCTTTCCTTATTTGGCACAGTGTAGCTAGTTTCTGGAAATTTTTTCCTTCTGGCTTTATTTCATATTTCTTCTTCCTTTATTTTATTATTTTTTTATTTTTTTGGTTTTTCGAGACAGGGTTTCTCTGTGTAATAGCCCTGGACTCACTTTGTAGACCAGGCTGGCCTTGAACTCACAGAGATCCACCTGCCTCTGCCTCCCGCATGCTGGGATTAAAGGCATGCGCCACCACCATGCCCAGCTTTTAGTTCATATTTCTTCATTCTTTACTTTTACTTTTTATTACATTTAGTTATTTGTGTGTGAAAGGGCATGTGCATGCCATGGTACATGTATGGAGGTCAGAGGACAACTTTTGGGTGTCGTTCTCTCCTTCTGCTGTGTGGGTCCAGGGGCTTGAACTCAAGTGATCAGGCTTGGTTGGAGACACCTTTACCAGCTGAGTCAGCTTAATCCATCCCCACATGTTTTTTTATATGGCCATAATTTTCCTATTCTACTTCTAGCCTTCTTCCCCAATTTTCCTATTTAAAAAGTGACTAACTGGTTCTTCTCCCCCCCCCCACCCCCGAGATTTCTTTGCTTTGCTTTAGTTTTTTTTTTTCTCTCCTGTCTTTCTCTACCTGAAGTGCCTTCCTTCAGATACCTTCCAGACCTTCCACCAGCTTCCGTCAAGTTCCTCCTTACACTGTGGGTACGAAGCTGTTCTGAGGCCTCTGTGTGATTCTTTGTTCATTTATTAAATCAGAGTCCTAACATTTCTTTTTTTTTTTTTTTTGAGACAGGGTTTCTCTATATATCCTTTAGCTGTCCTGGACTTGCTTTGTAGACCAGGCTGGCCTCGAATTCACAGAGATCCGCCTGCCTCTGCCTCCCGAGTGCTGGGATTAAAGGCGTGCGCCACCACGCCTGGCCCGAGTCCTAACATTTCTATCAGAAGAGACCAGTTGGCCTGTTGCTAAGGGTCAAGGTTAGGCTTGCCCTTATTTCAAACAGCACAGTCGGTCAGTGATATTTTTTGAAACTGTTTATTTTGAAAGAGTTTATACAGGCTTTAGGTTGGGCTCTAAAGAGTCATTTACTGCAAGTATATAGATTATAAACTTGGGGCACTCCTTGATCTGGCACTCCGGGCACTCCTTTTACTAGCTTTATTTGACATGAAATGGGCAGAGAACTGTTCTCTACGATGGGGTGGTGAAGAGGTAAGTCTGCTCTCATGACTCAGTTCAGCAAAAGTGAGTCTTCTAAGTAAGAAAGACACAAGTTTTATCTATCCCTAAAAACGACCAAAGATTACCCAGAGAGCAAGAGTGTGACTCATCTCTTATCTCCATAGCAACCTGTTTGGCTGTCCACTTCTAGCTAGCCCTCAGAGAGTGTCCCTATGACTCAGTATCTTAAGGCTTGAAGTGTTTTCCTAAGAGACAAAAGACATTCTTGTCAGCCCATCCTGCTCAATGCCTACCTGCTAATCATCTACAGATGAGTCATTTAAACAAATTGGTTGCCAGGCTACCTGTGTAGAGGAGAGTTCACGTGCCTGAATTCTTCTCCAGCCACACAGCGACTTCCCTGTGTACGCTTAGAGGGGACAGAAATGAATGAGAATTGGCAGCAGCAGGCTTGGAATCTATCCTGGAGAATACAGCAGCAGGGCTCCTCAGTGCCACTGATGAAAGAGTGCTTGTGTGCACATTTCCCTCTGGTTGTGGGAAACTGACTGAGACCATTTATTAATACACTAATAACTGATTATTATTGCAGGAATTCTGGAAAGCCAGGTGACATCTGGAGCGCTCTGTGGTTTACATAAGCCACAGAGCAGTGGTTGTTTGGGGTTTTCGGGTTTTTTGTTATTGTCATCATTGTTGTCCTTGTTGTTGTTTTTAAGACAGCATCTTACTTTGTATCCCTGGTGGCCTCAAATTCCTGTACAGATCAGGCTGGTCTTAACCTCAAAGGGATCAGCCCGTCCGTCTCTGCATCGAAGCACTGCAGTTAAAGGCACAAGCTACCACACTCATCTACAGTTTTCTTAAATGCTTACATTTATTTCTAAAATTTTATTTGCCTATTTTAATATCTTAAAATCCATTTATTTTTGCATGTGTGCATGTGAACACGTGTGTGTGGGTTAGACAACAACATTCAAGAGTTGGTTCTCCCCTTTCCTCATGAGTTACAGGGATCAAACTTTGGCTGTCAGGCTTTGTAGTAAGTCTTAGCAGATGAGCCATCTAGTCAGTCCTACAGTGATTCTCTTGACTAGTTTTTTTTTTATTTATTTTTTTTTGTTTTGTTTTAACACATAACTTATAAAAGTTAGCACTTGTGGATTCTGTTCCTCCAGTGGAAGAAGCTTGGAGAAGCAAATTGTTTTCCCAGTGTCTGAGTTCATTTGGTCTTCTCTACAAAAAGAATCAATGACCAAGTAGCTTGTTGTTGGCTCTACACCTTATCATTCTGGAGCCTGGGACCCAACACCAAGGCACATTCTTGTTAGAGAGTGACTTCCCACTGTGTTCTCATTATAAAGGCCCTGATTTGCTTTTTTTTATTATTATTTTAAGGTGTGTGTGTGTGGGGGGGGGTGTCTCCCTATGTAGTCCAGGCCTTGAGCTCCCAATCCTCCTGTATCCTGGAATTACAGGCATGCCCCTCCATAATCAGTTCCTTTAACTTGGATATTTGTTGTTGTTGATTTGGCATAGGGTCTCACTGTGTAGTCCAGGCTGGCCTTAATACACTATGTTTCAGAAATGGGTTTGCTTTTTTTATTTTTTTCCTATTCAACAGACTGAAGATGAGGGATGGGGAAGAAGCCAGAAAGAAGGAAAACTGGGAAGGAGAGGGAAGGGAAGGGAGAAGACCACCACTTTTCCATTGGTCACTTCAGGTGATGCTATGGCCAGCCATTCAGAAACGGAAAGAGCAATTGATCACTGATGAAATTTTCTCTGGACAGTGGAGGAGCAAGTGGCTCTTTCAGACCTAACACAGCACAGGACTGTCTGACTCAGATTCTTCAAGGCCTCATCACCTTTTGAGCTGGGGAGGAGTTGAAGCCTGATCGTGGGTATAGCTGATTGGGTGAGCAAGACTTCCATACTTGTGACCAGTGCATGATTACCATGTTACCAGGCTTGTGCTATGTGATGTAATAGGATGACCTTTAATGTGATTGGCCCACATAGCCTCATGTGGAAACACACATTTGGTTCTGTATATAAGACAGGGGACAAAATATTAAAAATGGGAAATGCTTAGACATCACCCCCTGTCGCATCTGTTTGTCTTTGGAATGAAGGCTGGAGAGTCAGATGGGCATCAGGACACTCGCTTTTCCTTGAGAACCCCCTTATGTGGTGATCGCCCTATAAGGGCCCTGTGGCATTAACACCTTTGATTCTCTTGCCTCAGCTTCCTAGAGCTGAGGCTGCAGGTAGTGACCATCCTTTCTTGTAAATTGGCTAGCTTTAAAAACAGACACTCCTTGTTGGCTTTTACCGCCCCGTGTATGCACATTTATATAGGGATAGACATTAACAGCCTAGACTGGTGGTTTTCAACCATATCTGGTTTTGGCTCCAGAGGATACATAGCAATGTTTGCAAAATTTCGATTGTCACAAGTTACAGGGTAGTGTACTATGGACATCTAATGGCTTGAAGCCAGAGATATTGGTGAAGGGGTGGAAAGGCTAAGCAAAAGTGGCTACGTTCTCTGCCCACTTTGAACTGCAAAACTAACAGCCTCTAAAATGGACACAGGGTCTGACTATGTAATGTCGGCTGATCTGGAAGACCAGGGCAAACTCACAGAGATCTGTCTGTTCCCG
Organism: Lophiomys imhausi; assembly: GCA_907164525.1. Taxonomy (NCBI): domain Eukaryota; kingdom Metazoa; phylum Chordata; class Mammalia; order Rodentia; family Muridae; genus Lophiomys; species Lophiomys imhausi. The sequence continues at coordinate 3,719,939 of CAJQZJ010033039.1, read as the reverse complement.
CTGTTCCCGCTGTGTGCCACCATGCCCAGCCTAGATTTTGGTTTTTTAAGAAAATTCTGAAGCCAGGTGCCGTGGCTCATGCCTTTAATCTCAGTCATTGGGAAGCTGAGGAAGGGGTCCTGCCATAAGTGGTCAGGGCCAGAATGAGACCTTGGAACTTGGTATGTAGTCCAGGGTGGCCTCAAACTTGTGGGTGTCCTCACACTACAAAATGCTGGGATTACAGGCATGAGCCACCACACTCACCTAATATGTTATTTCTTGCAATAAGTGAGTAAAATATCACAAGTGGGTAAATAAAGTCAGAAGGGATTCTGATTATTTCCATCCAGGTCCAGGTAACTCTTGGTAGCAAATGATGGCAGTGATTCTGAGCTTAGCTAGAACTCATCCCAGTCCAAAGCTGCCCTCTAGTGGCAGCTTGAGTTGCATAGAGCTACAATGTTTACCAAATATGACAAGGCTGGAAATTTAATCCCCAGCACCTTAAGGAAAAAAAACAAAAGTTTCCAAACCAGAGCTGCCCTCTGTTGCATTATGAGGGAGCTGTTGAGATAGAGGAAGGTCCCAGGCATCTTGTGCTTTTGTAGGTGTGGCACAGGGGCAAGAGCAGGAGGAAGCAGGGTATGTATGCAAACCAGCTCCATGACAGCACTGAGGAAGACCAATCTGTTAGGCAGTATCTTGGCCCTCAAATGTTTCTGTTCACATTGCCACCTGACTCACCTTTGTCCGCCTTCATTACTGCTAAATGTTGTGGGGGTTTTTGTTGTTCTTTTGTTTTTTCAAGACAGGATTTCTCTGTGTAACAGCCTTGGCTTCCCTGGACTTACTTTGTAGACCAGGCTGGCCTCAAACTCACAGAAATCTGCCTGCTTCTGCTTCTAAGTGCTGGGGTTAAAGTCGTGCACCACCATGCCCGGCACTACTCAATGTTTTATTTGGAATAACAAGTACCGTTAAAAAGGCCAGGCACAGTGGTTCACACCACAGTCAGCACTTGAGAGGCTGAGGCAGGGGAATCATAAGTTCAAGGTCAGGATGGGCTACATAGAAAGACCTTTCTAAAATATAAATAAAATGCCCCAAAATCCAACCAACCAAACACTCCCAAATGTCACCTGTCCATCAAGGCTTAGGTCCAACACCACCTCCCTTCCCAACTCACAAGGAAGCTCTCAGATTTGAATGTCCCAGCAGAGTCTGGCAGCATTGGTCACCCCCTTGTGTGCATACAACTCATGTACCCTGGTGGTCTGTGGGCCCTGTGATCCTATGGAAAGTGGTGGGTCGGAAGGAGAACAAGTAACCAGGCAGCAGCCATGTCAGCTGTCTTTGAGATCTCAATAGGAGCCAACACACAGCTTTCCTGCAGTGTCCCAGAAGGGCTGTGGCTGGGAGAAGAAGCAAGGAGGGCTGTGCTGCCCATGAATCCTTCCAAGGATAGAGAAACCCAGGGCAGAAGGTGGCTGAGAGAAGCTGCCCCTTGTACCATCTTTCACCCTAGAGAGGAGATAAGGAAATTCTCACTTGCTCCTTGCCTCTCAAGCTCTTTTACTTCAGGCTTCAGAACACAAGCTCCTGCCATCCAGGTCTGACTTCACAACCTAAGCAGGTTTGGAATTTGGCTAGAATCTATCCATGCCCCTCCACAAGATGCTTTTAAGGTCCTGCACCATTGACTTAGGCAAAATGACTGTAGACTGACTGGAATTGTCCATGAACTCTTTGGGATGCTGAATCTCAGGAAGGTTTGTAAAGTCTTTTAGGCTCAAATAATAATAACCCCCTTTGGCTTTTCTGTCTTAGGAAAATGGCAGACAGCTTAAGTATGTCATGTCTGTTTTCTTAGCCCCATACACACTCTGATGGGCTGAAGGGTTCATTTCTATGACTGAGCTTTTCTCTTTGACCCTCCTACTGTGAAATTTCCTCTGGTTCATTTGTGCACTCCTGGCTTATTACCTGGAGGCTTGCTTTTCCAGCAACAGACTCCAGGGAGAGACATGGCCGCCACAGCAGTGACTTCCTGCCAGAAGCAGCCGGACCACAGCATAGTCTGCTCACGCCTACATCTGCAGCTGTTTCTCATGTTGATTAGAAAGCATGTGTTTGCAAACAACCAGTCCCTGGTGTAAGTTAGAAGAGCTTAGCCCTCCCTGATCTGCAATTATGAGAGGCCAGAATAAAATAAAATAAAATATAGGATCAATCCCAAAGTCCTTGGAACTTAAAACAGTGGGATAGGCTAGGGAAAAGTGTGATCCTTCTATTTCCCGGCTTCTTAGATCACAAATGCCTGTAGTTCCCTGTGAATTCTATTTTGTGAATGAGTCCCATCCTCTAATTGCTTGCATTTCTTCACAGCTTCATGATGCCTTAGCTAGCTCTGGAAACCCAACCTGCAAGGACGGCCTGGTCCATAGGAGAACCAGCCTGGAGCATGGGGCTACCCAGTGGTTTCCTATCCTGGGGCCTACTCTTGACAGGCTCCTCCACAGGCTTATCCTGGGCAGGCTCCTCCTAGTGCCTACCCTGGCACAAGTGCCCCTGGAGCTTATCCTGGACTCTTGCACCTGGAGCCCTCCCAGGGCAACCAGGTGCAAGACTCCTGGGGCCTATCCTGCTGCTGGTCCCTATGGTGCCCTGGCTGGACCACTGGTAAGGAGGAAGAGTTGTTTCATGGGTTTGATGTACAAGGAGAGGACATTAGGGGGAATTATGCTTTAAGCCTGCTGCTTAGAGCCATGTCTCAAGGGCTAAGCACAGTGGTGTATTGATCAGGTGGAGTGTGTTCATACTGAGTTTATTCTGTGACTTGTTATAATAGGCATTTATAAAGGTGCTTTAATATAGCCGGGCGGTGGTGGCGCACGCCTTTAATCCCAGCACTCGGGAGGCAGAGGCAGGTGGATCTTTGTGAGTTCGAGGCCAGCCTGGTCTACAAAGTGAGTCCAGGACAGCCAGGGTTACACAGAGAAACCCTGTCTCGAAAAAACGAAAAACAAAAAAAAAAAAAAAAAAAAAAAAAAAAAGGTGCTTTAATATGAATCAAGTTAAGATTGTAGTAATGAGCCGGGCCCAGTGGTGCACGCCCAGCACTTAGGAGGCAGAGGCAGGAGGACCTCTGTGAGTTTGAGGCCAACCAACCTGGTCTAAATAGAGATATCCTGTCTCAAAAAAAATAATTATACTAAGAGGCAAACTTGTATTATTATTAAACACTAGTTGAGTGGGGTGGCTCATACCTCTCACCTCAGTTAGTACTGAGTGCTCTTCAAGGCAAATAAGCTTTAGCTCAAACCAGGGCGCAGGAAAGGGAACTGATGGGTGAGGGGCACGGGAGACTCCTCCAGCACATACCAGTGCAAGGAGCTTCCAGTCCAGATACACTGGGAGCAATTAGAGGAAGCGCAAATAGCACTAGTGCAGACCAGGGCTAGAAAGGAAAGTTTGGGCAACAGCTGAACCTAGGAGGAAACAACATAAAGGAGAGACAAGAGGCAGGGACAGAGCTCTGGGGGTGTCCACCACACCTTCAGCATTTTGCTCAACACTTGTGGAGTGAACTACAGAAGTGCTCATCCAACATGTACCCAGTATTTCACGTGCAATCATTTTGCTGGTGACCTGTGAGCACAGAAGCCCCAGTTGGCACAAGCCTTTCCCCAGGGAGCAGAATTACACTGTTTTATTTCAGATCCTTTATGTAATACCTATGAGTGAAAAAGATTGGTGGTCAAAAGTCTAGCTTAAAATGTTCCAAAAAGGATTCTGTGTGGATGAATCATAGGCTGAAACAGCCCTAGTGATGGTCCAAGCAATTCTCCTTATTTGTTAATTGAGAAATTAACATTTATGCACACAGGGAACACTCTATCTTTGATCTCTTTGGGCTCTGGACAAGATGGCCTGAATCTACACAGGGTTCTTCTTAGTCACATGCATTGTAACAATGTTTGCAATGTAATTTTACTTTGCCCAAGAAAACACAATGCTTTATTGACACAAGTACTCTTGTCTATTCCCAGACAGTGCCCTATAATCTGCCCTTACTTGGAGGAGTCATGCCTTGAATGAGATCACAATCATGGACACAGTGAAGTCCAATGCAAACAGATACTGAGGGTGACCCTAGCAACCCAAAACATCTGTTGACTGGTTTTGGAATAAAGACTATCTTAATTAAGATTTTGTAAACTGCATGTTAGAATCCAAGCCGGGCTATTACATGGATTATCCCATAATCAGTACTTGATCCTGTGTGATTTTTCTGTCAGGTTGTTCAGAGGGAATGGTAACATCCTCTATCTATGCTTTGGTGTGTGCCATATGCTTCGATCTTCACGAGTGAGTGCAGGGCGAGGGCCATTGGTTCGCCTCTTGACAGGTAAAACTGAGGCTCAAGTCTTATGGTCAGTGAACAGCATGCTGGGAAGCCCATCCTTCTGAGTGGGTATCACTTCAAGTGTTTGAGAAGATTCTACCATGTTCTTTGCTGTGAGGAGACACCATGACCATGGCAACTCTCATCATCATCCTCATGGCAGTAAACACAGCAGAGTGCAGACAGACATGGGGCTGGTGGAGCTGAGAGTTCCACATCTGGATCCTTAGGCGGCAGCAGGAGACTGTCACTGGATTTAGCTTGAGCATAGGAGATCTCAAAGCCCGCCCCCACAGTAACACACCTCCTCCAATAATGCCACACCCACTCCAACAAGGCCACACGTCCTAATAGTGCCACTCCTCATGGGCCAAGCATTCAAACACATGACTCTATGGGGGCCATACCTATGCAAACCACCACATATCTGTTAAAGGGTTTCATCAAAACAAATCAGCCTTTGGCACCGGAACTGAGGTAGACCAGGTTGGGATGAGGTAATTTTGGATAATCAGTTTACAGTTGCCCAGGAATACCTGGATCCAGGGACACCTGGACCCACTGATCACTTCTAGTCAAACTTTCATATACTATAAAGCTAAATTCCCAGAGCAGTCCATTTCACCTGTTCCTAAGGTTAGTGGTGCCATTCACACTACTTTAACTGTTAGTGAATCTTAAGTCTTATGGCCTACCATACAATGAAACTTGTCTCACAGTAAATACCCTCTTATTTGTGTGTATAAGTTATATATGGTTACATTGCCTTCAAAACATACATTTATATAGTCTGTTTCAACATAATGCAGAACTACACAGTAACATTAATAATTGAGGGCTATTGCACAAATAATTCAGTTCCAATAACACTAGTGATGTAGTCTGAGTACTGACAGGCCAAAACTGATTATGGGTCAAATAGTAAACAAAAGAACATTATTGTGTGGCTCTACGAACACTCTAAGAAATTCATGGGAAAAAAAGTGCTTGTGTGACAGAGATGACAGTTCACAGAAGACCCACTTGACACAAACACTCCTGTCACGTTCCCTGGCTGCTTCCTAGGTTATTCAGAAGACCCAGAGAATAGCTGTTAGGTCTAGATCACACACCTCAGCTCCTACTGTTACTGCAGGGAACACACCTTCAGAAACCCAGGAGGACTGCCGGTCCCCTAACAACAGACTTGTGTTTGCATTAACACCCGAGGAGAATGAAAAGGGTCAGAAAGTTCAAGAGGCACTTTCGCCAGCCTCGCCTGGTAGGGTGGTATGTCCTGACTTTATAACATAGCAACAGGGAAGGAAATTTTAGCTACATCCACATATCCCTGCAGTTCTGAGCTTTCTGGTTAACCATGGCAAATTCAGATACTTGATAGTTCTTAGGTAGCTGGCTTGCTTTTGGCAGATATTAAGAGCAAGCTATCAGGGCAGAAAAGAACCATTATTATTTATTTATTTATTTTTTTGGTTTTTCAAGACAGGGTTTCTCTGTTTAACAGCTCTGGCTGTCCTGGACTCGCTTTGTAGACCAGGCTGGCCTCGAACTCGCAAAGATCCGCCTGCCTCTGCCTCCCAAGTGCTGGGATTAAAGGCGTGCGCCACCACCGCCCGGCTTATTATTTTTTTATAGGAAGGCAAAAAATGCTCTTAGGATGGGTCTAAAGTAATGAGGATATCTACAGGGGTTTGCAAGAGTATATCTGTGAAGAGAGAAGAGAGCGCTACAGTCATGAATGCTGCCACCAAAATCACGTAAGCCCCTCCAAAAACAAATGACAAACAACACACACACTTATTAGCTCAGTCCTGGGCTGGTGTGTGTGTGTGTGTGGGGGGGGGGTTGGCTCAAGGTGGGAGAGAATCACAAGTTGGAGGCTAGTCTGGGCTACATAGTGCAATATACAGCAAGCCAGTAGCCAACATCAAATTAAATGGAGAGAAACTCGAAGCATTTCCTCTAAACTCAGGGACAAGACAAGGATGTCCACTTTCGCCATATCTCTTCAATATAATACTTGAAGTTCTTGCTAGAACAATAAATAAGACAGTTTAAGGAGATCAAGGCGATAAATATTGGAAACGAAGAAGTCCAAATTATCCCTATTTGCAGACGATATGATAGTATACATGAGCGACCTCAAAAATTCCACCAGAGAACTCTTACAGCTGATAAACACCTTCAGCAAGGTGGCTGGATACAAAATTAATTCAAAAAAAATCAGAAGCCCTTCTTGATACAATAAAGAGGCTGAGAAAGAAATCAGGGAAACAACACCCTTCACAATAGCCACAAACAATATAAAATACCTGGGGGTAACTCTAACCAAGCAAGTAAAGGACCTATTCAACAAGAACTTCAAGCCCTTGAAGAAAGAAATTGAAGAGGCCACCAGAAGATGGAAAGATCTCCCATGCTCATGGATAGGTAGAATCAACATAATAAAAATGGCTATCCTACCAAAAGCAATATACAGATTCAATGCAATTCCTATCAAAATACCACCATAATTCTTTATAGACCTGGAAAAAGCTATTCTCAATTTCATATAGTGAGACCCTCTCCCACTGAACAGACAACACATATTGTCCTCCTGGACTTTCAAGTCGATCTTTTGAGTTGGAACTGATGCTCTGAGTTATTTGCTTCCTGTACAGAAAAAGTTCCTGTTATGAGAGGGTTTGCATCTTAGAAACTTAGATGTTCTTGACTTGATACAGCCTTTAATGTCTTTGATTTCCAGTTTAAAACAGGATTGCTCTAGATTTCAAAAGAGGAAGTGACATTGCTTTCTACTTTAAAACCTAAAAGATAGTCAGCTTTTCCATGTGAAAAACCAAAGTAAGTTACTGTTGCTGCTACGTGCTCACAAAGGGGAATCATTGGAGAACCTGTCCTGGACACCTGGCCAATCTTCCTTCCCAATCCTGCATCCAGGCTAGCAGGCTGGGAATGCAGCCAGGAGTGGCATGCTCTCCAGTTCCTTCAGGAGCCTCGCCACTGCCAGTGGTCCCACTCCACACTTACAGTCTTCTCATAATGCACCACTTTTGTATACGACGTCACAAAACTGCTATTTACAGAAGGATTTAAGGATCAATGTCCACTAACTATAGGGAAAAGTGTGTTTCCTGGCCTTCCCAAACTGGTATAATGTAACCATTCCTATAAATTAATATTTGTCATTAAGAAATTCCTATGTTGCTGCTTTTAGGACCTATTAAAACTAAACTTTTTGTTTGTTTGCTTGCTTGGTTTTTTTGGGGGGGGAACAAACAGGGTTTGTGTAGCCTTGAATGTCCTGGCACTCAGAGATCTGCCTGACTCTGCCTCCTGACTGCTGGGGTCAAAGGTTACGTACCATTACAGCCCAGCTAAAGCTAAATGTTTTTTTTTGTTGTTGTTGTTTTGAAATCTGAAACCATTATCTATCCTTCTGATAATTTTGATGTCTTTTTATTGTGGTCTAAATCTGACATTCTAGATTCATTTTTGCTAGTGTTACTGTCTCTGGATCTTTATCATTCCACAAATAAAAAGAAATGTTGGACTTCCTGAACTCAGGCTACACTAGTTTAAAAACAATATATATTTTTTCCTTCCCTCTTTTTTAAAAATTTATTTTTATTTCATGTGCATTGGTGTTTTATTTGCATATATGTCTATATGAAGGTGTCAAATCTCCTGGAGCAGCAGTTACAGATGACTGTGAGCAGTGATATGAGTGTTATATGGGATTTGAACCTGGGTCGTTTGGAAAAGCAGCCGGTACTCTTAACAACAGGGAAATCAGCCAACTGGGGATCTCTGGCGACATAATCCTCATCAGAGCTTCACATACCATGATCTGATCCAGAAGGGGCTGCACCTGAAGATGCTCCATGCTCACATGTGTGAAAAACTTTACACTTATTCCTCCTGATCCTTCTTCCATTTAACAAATATTAAATCCATTTAGTAAATATTCTCATGCTGGGAGATACCTGTTTTTTTAATTATTTTTTCTGATACTAGATATTGAATCTTAGGACCCCGTGAATGCTAGGCAAGTGCTCTATCACTGAACTATACATCCCTAGTCCTTCAAACTTTGTGTGTGTGTCTGTGCACATGGATGCAGGTACCTGATCACGAGGAAGGCATCAGGCCTCCTGGAGCTGAGTTAAGGTGGTTGTAAGCTGCCTGACTTGGGTGCAAGGAACCAGACTCAGGTCCTCTGCAAGAGTAGTTCATGCTCTTAGCTGCTGGGCCGTCGCTCCAGCCCTTTTAACTTTTGAGGGAGGACAGTTGAGTTGCCCACTCAGGTCCTGGACTTGCATCCCTCTTCCCAAGGTGCCGGGACTGGTCAGGTCCACCAATGCCTGCTGCAGTTGCCTGTCTGTATACATTCTTTGATTTGGAGCAGTTTAAGTAATATAAAAGAAAATATGCAATATTAATAAACCATCTTGCCGGGCGGTGGTGGCGCACGCCTTTAATCCCAGCACTTGGGAGGCAGAGGCAGGCGGATCTCTGTGAGTTCGAGGCCAGCCTGGTCTACAGAGCGAGTCCAGAACAGCCAGAGATACACAGAGAAACCCTGCCTCGAAAAACCAAAAAAAATAAAAATAAAAATAAACCATCTTGATTTTTAAGGAGGAAATATATTGAGAAGAGTGCTAACGGTTCACCAGTAGGCAGTTACTGCTGGCATCCAGCTACAGTCATGTTATTTAATCCTGTTAGGTGGCTCCAGGTGAAGATCAAGGCATGCTCTTACACAAGCCTAGAGATGGACCAATCTAGGCACAGAAAAGAGCGATCTGTCAGGCTGCTGCCAGCACTGACACTCAACTGTTTTCCAGCATTATAACGTACTATGTTCGATATATATATATATATATATATATATATACATATATATACACACACATAGAGAAATATATATATGTAT
>CAJQZJ010033039.1:3696914-3708865 GCA_907164525.1 Lophiomys imhausi | reverse complement strand
GGAGAAGAGCTTTTGTGAGTTGCGTCATCCTTGCTGGTCGAGGGGGATGCGACAACTGTACAGTGTTAATTGGGACTGCCCCACAGGAGCACAGTTTGTAAAATGTTGCAGTAAATTAGCGTAGCCCTAGGTAAATTAACATAGCCCCAAAACATCAACACAGCATCTTTTTTTGTTGTTGTTGGGAACACTCAAAGTCCTTTCTACCATTTAGAGGTGTATTGTTTTCAACCATAGTCATTGCATTCTCGAATTCTGGACTTTTCTTCTTCTTTTCTTCCTTCTCCTCCTCCTCCTCCTCCTCCTCCTTTCTTCTTTTCCCCCAAGACAGGGTTTCTCTGTGTAGCTCTGACTGTCCTGGACTCGCTTTGTAAACCAGGCTGGCCTTGAACTCACAGAGATCTGCCCGCCTCTGCCTCCCAAGTGCTGGGATTAAAGGCATGCACCACCATGCCCAGCCATTACAGACAGCTGTGAACTACCATGTGGGTGCTGGGATTTGAACCCAGGTCCTTTGGAAGAACTACCAGTGCTCTTAACCACTGAGCCATCTCTCCAGCCCCCAACACAGCATCTTTACTCCATGGAGGTATCCTGGGCCTGACCCCCCTTTTAGCCTCAGCATTCCATTTGGTGTCTGGATCCCTTTGGGGGACTAATTTGCAGACTTCAGGGACAAACACTCCCCAAGGCTCCAGATGACCACTCTGCTTGATTCTGCCCCACGGGAAGAAGGTGAGGTAGGGGGAAGGGCTGGTGGGAGGGTCAGCAGGATTGGTGAGTATACTGGTCTTTCTGGTCAGGCCCAAGCATGTCACCCTCCTGTGTGTGAGCTACCTCTGTGCTGGCCAATAATGCTGTTAATGCTAGGACCTGCTGCTTTGTTGCTTTGACACTCTGAGGAGTCCCCAACTACACCTCCACTTGGGAACAATCAAATTAAAGGTTAGAAATGTTTGTCTAGCCGGGTGTGGTGGCCCATGCCTTTAATCCCAGCATTTGGGAGGCAGAGGCAAAGGTAGGTGGATCTCTGTGAATTCAAGAGTAGCCTGGTCTATAAAGTGAGTCCAGGACAGCCAAGATACACAGAGAAACCCTGTCTCAAAAAAAGAAATATTTGTCTAGCAAGTCAAAATGATGTAGTACTGTAATTCCCTTGCTTCTTACATCTGGTTACCTGACTGTTACCTGGATGTGGTTTGTTTTCTATACCTGGTACCTGGCTGTTACCTGGATGTAGTTTTTCTTATAAAAAGTCTGCCTTGGAAGCAGACCAAAGTCTCAGTTAGGCTCCAAGGCCTCTGTGACCTGTGCATGGTGGCTATGACCAGTTTTGGGGTGTGCGTTCAATAAACCATCAGTATCTGACTGAGATTGGTGACTGAACGGTTAGTGTGGCTATTCTTAGATTCTTAACATTTGGAGGTCCCACTTAGATTGGACTATAACAGTAATTATATATAGAATAGTTATATTATGTTTAGGTGTTATCACCTGGTTGTTGTTTTCACTTGGAAATTAATCATAAGATGTAACTGTGTGTCAAGCTGACAATGGACTTGCGATGGCTATTTTTTTTTTTTTTTTTTTTTTTTGGTTTTTCGAGACAGGGTTTCTCTGAATATCTCTGGCTGTCCTGGACTCGTTTTGTAGACCAGGCTGGCCTCGAACTCACAAAGATCCGCCTGCCTCTGCCTCCCAAGTGCTGGGATTAAAGGCATGCGCCACCACCGCCCGGCTTGCGATGGCTATTTTGATTGCCACTTGGATGTAACTAAAAATCCAAAATTGAAGGGCACACCTGTGAGGAATTTTTGATTAATTTGAAGTAGGTAGATCCACTTCTAATCTGGATTTTCGAGGTAGGAAGAAACACACCTTTAACAGGGATCTTGAGATGGAAAGGCACACCTTTAATCTGGCCAAGCCTTCTCCTGGAAGCCTTTATAAGGACATGGAAGGAAAAGGAAGCTTTTGCTCTTTGCTTGCTCCTCCTCTCCTTGCTAGCAAGTTCATCCTTTCACTGGCATTAGAGCCCACTTCTTAGGGACTGCAGGGTATACTGAAGACCAGATGAGACAGCCAGCTCATTCAGCTGGACTGAACAATTATTGCATTCTTGGATTTTCCCGTCACAGCTAGCCATGGTTGGATTAGTTGGACTGTAGCCTGTAAATCATTTTAATAAATCCCATATATATGTATATACTTTCATTTTATGTTACTCAAGAGAACCTTGACTAATACAGTCTCAAAAAACCCCCATTAAATAACAATAATAAAAAACTAGGCTGAAGACATGTTTAGTGCTTAAAGAGTATTATTTACTGCTCTTGCAGAGGACCTAGATTCAGCTTCCAACACCCACAAGGTAGCTCACAACCATCTGCAACTCCAGTCCCAGGGAACTCAATGTCCATTTCTGGCCTCTGGATACATGAGGTACATGTGGTACACACACATACATGCAGACAAATGTAACCAGTTTGAGGCCAGCCTAGGCTATACAAGGCTCATATCTGGAGAGGTACCATATTGTTCAGGGTCTGACCGTTTCACATGGACATCTCCCTTATGATGCCCTCAAGCATCTTTCTCCCTGGAAGGGTAGGAAGAGTCAAGGATTAGTAAAAGCCTGTGATCCTGAATCTGAGCATGCCCACTTTAATGGAAGCTTACAGTGCAGGCCATCTGGCTGCCCTATGCTGAATCTCCTCTTTTCCCAGAGCAAGTCTGGGGATTACTTCTCTTTGAGGTAGGTTGTTGGTGCATGTGGGGTTAGCATGGAAGGCCACAGGTGGGGGTGTTGGGAGGCTGGCTACTTGTGGTCTAGCCTGGGCACTCCTGAACCCACGACAGCCATGACCAGTGCAATGACCTCTGTCAGCCAGCCCCTACCTCATGGGAAAGAAAAGCAGGAATCTCCAGGGCTATATCCAGGAATGCACAAACACTACAGTGTGCCTGAATCACAGAGCTGCTGTCTTATGCAGACAAAATCAGGTGGTTCCGGGGTTCTATGAGAAAACTGGGAAAGATGAACATTCTTCCCTCATTCAGTAACCAGAACTGGAAACTCAACATGACTAGGTTATAACACATCAAGCAATAAAGGTTACTCCTTGTATTTCTTTAGCAATCAGATTTCTCTATAGAAGTTTTATTTGTATAAAAATCTTTAATTTTTATTTCAAGTAATTTTCCAAACTTTCTTTTTTTTTAAACATTTTTTATTTATTATGTATACAGTATTTGCTCTACATATATGCCTGGGCAGATCTCAATGTAGATGGCTGTGAGCCACCATGTGGTTGCTGGGAATTGAACTCAGGACCTTGGGAAGAACAGACAGCCAGTGCTCTTAACCTCTGAGCCACCTCTCCAGCCCAATTTTCCAAACTTTCAACACAAAGTTTAAGTGAATTCTTCACTCAGAGACACAAAGGGTTAATGAATTACCAAGTCTGTCTCTCTCTCCCTCTCCCCTTTCTCTCTCTCCCTCCCTCTCTCTTCCACACACACACACACACACACACACACACACACACACACACACACACTTTGGATGTAAGCTTGTTTCAGAAAGGCCAAGGCTGATGAGCCCACACTCTACCACACTGTCAGGAATAAAGGTCACCCCCTTCAGCTCACTCTGTATTTATGATGGCAGCACCTGGCATCTTCTTTTATACTTCAGGACACAACAAAAAAGATTATCCATTATAAAGTGTGAGGGCAGTTTACAAAATGTTTCCTTGAATAGACTATACCAGATTTTACTGTATAGATTAACTTATTCAAAACAAAACCTCAAGCAGTGCTCTCAGTCACCTGACTAGGCTCAGCCTGATGGGAATTCCATACAGCTATCTGCTCACAGAAAGGAGAAATGAATTTCCAGTGATCACAACAGGAAACAAGACAGTCAGTCATCACTCTCAGCAAGAAACTTTCTCTGGGTTTACTCTGAAACCTACCAACTACTCAGTAAGAAACTGTGATTGGGTTCTAGGTTTTCCTCTTTCTTTGTATGTGTAACTATTTATGCCTATGACAAAAACATATCCCTGTTTTCCTAAACCTGACTCACAGGACAGGCCTGGCCCCAACAAGACTGGTTTGGGGAGCCTGTCAGTCAGTGAGGTTAAGGCTACTGCCCCTGATGGCCTTGTTTTTGTTTGTTTCTTTGAGACAGGGTTTCTGTGTGTGTAGCCCTGGACGCCTTGGAACTCACTCTGTATACCATTCTGGTCTTGAACTCAGAGATCTACTTGCCTCAGCCTCCCAAGGGCTGAGATTAAAGGCGTGCACTACCATGTCCAGCCGATATTGGCGTTCATGTCACTTGGAATTATGCTCAAGAACTTCACTCATGTTGGGCACAGTAGCCTGATCCTCTCAAGTCCCTCCCAAGAAGAGTGGCTGGGTGTTGGGCACAGAGTCCTGCCTGACCTGGGTAGCAGTCACCTGCCATGGTGGCAGAGACAAAGGAAGAGGGGGCCTGGTTGAAGCCTTGACACACAGAAGCATCACCTTGCTTTACCAGGGGTAGAAATGAGTCCTTTGTCACTTTGAATGTCACAGCTTGGCTGTCAGGTTGACTCACAGGCTCTCTTGGAGCCCTGCTGCTGATCGTAACACTTGGGTTTCCAGCCTCCGGACTTCCTTGACCACCAGATCAATGTTAATAATTGGGTTGAAGTACAGAGCCCAGTAAAATAAACAGTTACAGACAAACTGAGGAATGAGTGGCCAGAACACGGCCATGAAAAGTCCCTGAGTCGATACTTTCCAAAAATGGCTCCACATCCTCTGGGGCACTGTCCTGAAAAGAAGAGAAGAGTGGTTGGGATGGGCTTGGATGTGCTGAGGACTGAGGGTCCGCCCTGTCACCTGTTCCCACACCTAGGGAAACACTCTGCCTCACTGGTCTTCAGCTCCTAGATATGTCCTCTAAGAACGCTCTCTACACATGTTGGCACAGCCTCTATTTCACCCTCTTTGTGGCACTTTTTTTTCTTCTTTCTTTTCGTTTTTTTGTTTTTCAAGATAAGGTTTCTCTGTGTAGCCCTGGCTGTCCTGGATTTACTTTGTAGACCAGGCTGGCCTTGAACTCACAGAGATCCACTGGCCTCTGCCTCCTGAGTGCTGGGATTAAGGACATGCACCACCAAGCCCTGCTTGAGATTCTTATAATTAATTACATGGCCAGTAATCCTGTGAAAGATAGGACACCAAGATGAAACAATGTGGTAGCCTGTCTGCCTAGAGCTGTCTTCCTGAAACAATTTGAGTTGCTTTGGAGGTGCCTGCCTTGTCTATCTGGGGAAATGTGAGCATTCCAGCCCCTCCATCCTATATTTTTCCCATGTGGTTTGAATTAGACACATGCTTTATGCCGTGAGCTTGTCCATGGAGTGCCCAGCACACTCCTGCAGTGTTACATGTGTGGTTGGGCACATGACTCAAGCTGGACCAATCAGAGTAAAGGCTTGTTTCAAGTGTGATGGAAAAAGAAGTGCTTGCTTTTTACTGGCAGTGTTAGGCCAAGCTCTGGGGCAGCCACAGGCCATGAGGTGCAAGAAGAGCTGGTAGCAGAGGGTGGGCAGCCTGTGAGCAAGGTGGTCCTCAGGGAGACAGCCCTGAGGAAAGGATTCAAGCCTCTGAGTCAGTATTGGTTTGAATAGGTGTCACCCCCATAGACTCATATGTTTGAATGCTTAGTCCATAGGGAGTGACATTACCAGAAGTGTGGCCTTGTTGGAGGAAGTGAGTCACTGTGGGGTGGGCTTTGAGGTTTTATATGCTCAGTGTGGGACACAGTCTCCGTCTGCTGCCTACAGATCAAGATGTAGAGCTCTCAGCTCTGTCTGCTGCAGCCCTCTGCCCATCTGTGTGCTGCTGTGCTTCCCATCATACGATAACGGACTAAACCTTTAAAACTGTAAGCCAGCCCCAGTTAAATGCTGTCCTTTATAAGAGTTGCCTTGATCATGTCTCTCACAGCAATAAAACCCTAACTAAGACAGGGTCCAAACATGCTTTCTACTCTGGATGGGCATTTCCTTTGCAGTAAGCCAAGTAGGTAGGTTCCTGTCACTTGACACCAAGAAATCTACTTAAGGACTGGGCAGCCCAATGATTTCATCTTTCATTAATTCAGAGAAGTTATTATTGTCTACAAAATTCTCCATGATGACTCTCTGGTCTTTACTATATTGCTCTTTTCTATACCTGCTTTTCCTTTGATCATTCATCAATTATTAACAGCCTTCAAACATCCCCCTAGAGATTATCTGGCTTACTATTAAATAGGGGTAAGATATGGAAGGCAAGTATGATCATACATGCTTGTAATCCCAGTAATTGGCAGGCAGAGGGATGTTTGTTACTTTTGAGATAAGCTATTAGCTACACACACACACACACACACACACACACACACACACACGCTTAAATAATTACCACACAGAGCTAGGCATGGTGGCTCACTCCTTTAATCTCAGCCTTTGAGACCTTGGCCTACATAATGAGTTCTAGGCTAGATAGACTAGAAAACAGGACAAAATAAATAAACATATACACATACAAAATAAATAAAAACAAAACCCTAAAAACTAAACAAAACAAAACTAACAAACACAAAGAGCCAGGTCCAATAGTACATGCTTATAGTTTCAACTACTCAGAAGCCTGAGACAGGAGATAACCAGGTTGAGGCCATAGTAAGACCCAGTGCTGGCTAGTTGTTTTTTTTTTTTAAATACAGTGTTATTCCTGCATATATGCCTACAGGCCAGAAGGTTGCAGATGTCATTATGAATGGTTATAAGCCACCATGTGGGTGCTGGGAATTGAACTCGGGTCTACTGGAAAAACAATCAGTGCTTGTAACCCCTGAGCCATCTCTCCAGCCCCCACTGGCTAGTTTTTTTTGTCAACTTGGTACAAGCTAGAGAAGAGGGAACTTCAATTGAAAAAATGTCTTTTTAAGACTGGCCTGTAGGCAAGCCTGTGGGGCATTTTTTTTTTCTATTAATGATTGATGCTGGAGGGTCCAGCGTACTGTAGGCCATGCCATTCCTGGGAGAGTGGTCTGGTGGTTTAAGAAAGCAAACAAGTCACGGGGAGCAAGCCAGTAAGCAGCATTCCTCCATGGCTTCTGCTTCAGTTCCTACCCTGACTTCCCTGGATAAGGGACTATAAACATCAGTAAGCTGAAATGAATCCTTTCCTCCCAAACCGTTTTTTTGTTTGTTTTGTTTTTTGAGACAGGGTTTGTATGTGTTAACAGCCCTAGCTGTCCTGAAACTCGCTTTGTAGAGCATGCTGGCCTTGAACTCACAGAGATCCATTTGCTTCTGCCTCCCAAGTGCTGGGGATTAATGGAGTGTACCACCACACTGGCTTTTCCAAGTTGATTTTGATCACAGTGTTTTATCACAGCAATAGAAACCTAACTAAGACAGTCCCCATTCTAACAAAATAAAACAAAGAAACAGAAGACAATCAGGAACAAAACCAAGCCACTATACATAATAAAGACTAGACATAAGTAACTTTCTTATTTGCTGTTTAAGTAGTATCTCTCAAACAAGAGCCTGAGGAGTCAAAGTAGAATTTTTAAAGTCTTCAATTTTTATTTATTTATCTGTTTTAGTTATGTGTATATGTATGTGTCTCTGTATAGGTTTCCGCACATGAATGCAGTGCCCTCAGAGGCCAGTTCCCCAGGGACTGGAGTTACAGGCCACTGTAGGCTGCCTGATGGGGTGCTAGGGATTGAACTCTAGTGCTCTACAAGAGCAGCACTTGCTCTGAATTGCTGAACCATCTCTGTCTACAGCCCAGAATCACAGCCCCCCCTCCCGCCACACTCCAAGTCTGAAAACTGCTCTAAAGAAGAACTTCCTCGTTGATTTTTCTTTATCACTCCCAGTTGTGTCAGCCAACTCCCACAAAAAGGCACTTACTTCAGCTCACTTCTAAACCAGATCCTCCAAAAAGAGAACAGCTCCAGAACAGACAGCAGCATGGTGTTGACAATGAGGAAGCGTGATGTCCAGCAGTGGACATCCAGCCAGTCCCAGGCAAACTCGGCAATCAGCTGGTACGGGAGAAAGGAGTACTTGACAAGAAATTCTCTCCACTGCCTCCATGTGGGCTCCCTCAGGTCCTTGAAGAACACACAGAGTCCCGATCACAGGACTGACTTACATAAGTAATGTTGATGGGTGAACTTTACACTTGTATGGACACACACATGCACACACCTCTAACAATCTAACACACACACACACACACACACACACACACACGAGCGTGCACACACACACCTCTAACAATCTAACTTTTTTTTTTAAACAGTATCTTGTTATATAGCCCTAGTTGGCCTTGAACTCACATTTTTCCTGCCTCATTCTGGAGCTCTGAGATTAAAAGCATGTGCATGGCCAGGTGGTGGTAGCACATGACTTTAATCCCAGCACTGGGTGGGGAGAGGGGCACAGGCAGACAGATCTCTGTGAGTTCAAGTTCACCCCAGTCTACAAAAGAGTCTAGGACAGCCAGGTCTGTTACACAGAGAAACCCTGTCTTGAAAAACAAAGAACCTCATGTATATGGCTTAAAATATCAATCTCCGTTGTCATAATTCATCTTAAAATAGATAAAGGTGGGGCTAGGAAATGGCTTAATGGTTAAGGATGCATGCTGTCCAAGCATGGGTACCAGAGTGTGGATCTTCCATACCTCACAGAAGCAGGTACAGTCCTTAACATAGGTGTAACACAGAACTGAGAGGATAGAGACATGAGTATCTTTGGGGCTTGTTTCCTGGCTGCCAGCTTAGCTGTAAAACTTGAAGAGCAGGTTCAGAGAGACTCTGCCTCAAAGGAGCAAGGCAGGAAGAGACAGAGGAGAATGCCTTCCACTGGCCTGTGTGTTCACATACACACCAATGTCACATTCATAGACACACACAAAAGTAAAAATAAAGATAAATGTTACCAAAAAGTTTGAACTGAGATGCTTACTGTAAAATTGTAGAAGCTCAGAGGTAAAAATCTTAATAAGCCTGAGTTATGAATAATAGGGTTGAAATGAATTTAGGATTTGTGATCTATTCCCTCTGCCTACCATGGGAAGGTCAACACATGTCTAGAGTGGAACATCTTAGCTGTGGTAGAATGATGATGTGATGGGTGAGTGAAAAAGAGATCTAAATATGTACCTTGAAGAAGTAATTTCTTGATAGTATTTACTTACACTTTTAATTAGGTAATAGTGGATAAAAAGTTAGCTTGATGAACAGTCAGCTTGGTGCTTGGGGAAATATAAGCATCGCACGGTTTCTGTGCACGCAGTCTAGCAGGCATGTAATAATAGCTAGAAACTTGGTAATTAGAGGAACATCCTGTAAAGTCTACTTTAAACTCCATTCAAGATCAAGTTCAAGTCAGGTGTGCTAGTGCACACCTTTAATCCCAGCACTTGGGAGACAGAAGCAAGAGTGTTGGAGGGGATCCTCTGTGAGTTTGAGGCCAGCCTGGTCTACAAAGTGAGTCCAGGGCAGCCAGGGCTATTATACAGAGAAATCCTGTCTCAAAAAACAAAAAGCAAACAAACAAAAAAGACCAAGTTCAATTGACAGACACTTGACTGCAGTGTTTAAAGGGCCTTTGGAGGGGGCTATCGAGATAGCTCAGCGGTTAAGAGAACTGACTGCTCTTCCAAAGGACCCAGGTTCAATTCCCAGCACACACATGGCGGTATGGCAGTTCACAACTGTAAGTAACTCCTGTTCCAGGGGATCCAACATCCTCACATAGACATACATGTAGTCAAAACAACAATGTATATAAAATAAAAATTAAAAAAAAAAAGAGGGCCCTTGGAGCTGGGTGTGGTGGCACACGTCTTTAATCCCAGCACTACGGAGGCAGAGGCAGGCAGATCTCTGTGAGTTTAAAGCTAGCCTTGTCTACAAAGTGAGTCCAGGACAGCCAGGCCTGTTACACAGAGAAACCCTGTCTCAAAGTATAAACAAACAAACAAACAAAAAAAAAAAAAGAAGGACCTTTGGAGATGTGGAAATTCTGCTTTAGCATTTATGGGTGTCGATTACAGACCATAATTCCTATATGCATGACACTTTTTGAGAAAGACTATAAAGATCAGAGAAGCTGTCCCAGTAAAAGGCGTCAGCAGGGGTTGGGGAATATCACATGACCTGGATGAAACAATTGGCTAATGCTGATAGTCATGCTCTGGGCTATGGCTTACTACTGTGAGGCCTTCAGCGCAGATCCAAACCCTGCCTTGTAGTAGGTTGGCTACTACCCTTTAGGGGTCCTGCCAAACTTGAAGGCCCATACATCTAATAATCTCTTAGGGTATTCTGGACCTACAATAACTTCTTTTATAACAAAAGCAATGCATTTTTTCAAAAAATATTTCAAGAATAAAAGGGTTATCATTCTGGCTGAGTAGTAGAGAAAACAAAGGTGGGTTCCAGGAAAGGGCCAGTCTTTCTTTTCTTCTGCAGGGCTGCAAAACTCACACAAAGTCTGGTGTATTTTCTCTAGTTTTGTACAACACTGAGGTATGGTAGAATTACTTTTTTCCAGAAATATGTAGACCTACCAGAAGTTTGGTGAGGATGTCTTCCCCTGAGCTGTCTTCCTTCAGAGGGCAGATGGTATGGATGAAGGGTAGGAAGGAGTCTGTGTAGCCACACAGGTACAGGCAGAGCAGGCCAAGTCTTGATGAGCTCTTGAGGGCATACGACAAGAACAGGGTCCTGCCTGGGTTGACAGCCTGCAGAGAACAAGAAAGACATAGGACCATGCTATGTACATGGTGGCCAGCTCTCCACTTGTACTCCTTCAATGTCCCATGACCTTTGCCACCAGTCTTTTGTGTGGTATAGAGCCCATTTGTTGGTGTATACTGTAAAAAGTCCCATTCTTGCTAGGCATGGTTGCACACACCTCTAATCTCAGCAAGAAGACTGACAATCTGAGGCCAGCCCTGGTATCAAGAACAAATTCAAGAAAAGCCACATAGCAAAAGTGAATCTTAAAACCCAAGAAGTTAGCTAGATGTGATAGTGCATGCCTTTAATACCAGTTTCAGGAGATTCAATGCATACAGATATATAAGCAAGCCATACATCTGAACACATTACAAAAAATGTATTAGGCTAGGCAAGATAGCTTAGCGTATAAAGGCACTTGCTGCCAAACCTAACAACCTAAGTTTGATCCCTGGGACCTATATGGTAGAAGGAAAGATCTCCTTCCAATATTTGTAAATCGTCTTGACTTCCGCATGTGTGCCATGGCAGCTGCATGTGTGTACACACACCCACTAATAAATAAGCATAATAAAAAAAAAACAGTACTATAAGATACAACACCATCTGGGCACGGTGTTGAATGCCTACCATCCTGGGACTTGAAGAATGGAGGTAGGAGGATTGCTCAAAATCAGCAGCAGTTTCATTGATGTTGACTCCACCCTGGGATCATCACAAAATGCCAAACCAAAAACAACAACAAAACTATACAAATTTCTCCAGATCCATTCTTCAAAAATTTGAAAAAGGTGAATTTTAGGAGTCAAGCATGATGCTTGGCATAGTGGCACAGGCCTTTAATCCCAGCATTTGGGAGGCAGAGGTGGGCATAACTTTTTGAGTTTGAGGTCAACCTCAAACACATATATTTATACATATAGGTCACCATGCCTTGTTTTCCCATGGCTGCTGGGTATCTGAATTCAGGTCCTCATGCTTTCATAGCAAGCATTTTACTTACTGATCTATATAGTAAGTTCTAGGACAGCCAGGGCTACATGGTGAGAAAGGAAGGAAGGAAAGGAAGGGAAGGGAAGAGAAGGGAGGGAAGGAAGGAAGGAAGGAAGGAAGGAAGGAAGGAAGGAAGGAAGGA